>NW_012192829.1:1918688-1969150 GCF_000504015.1 Erythranthe guttata
GAGAAATGTGTGCTGCGATGATGATGCGCGCGCGTTTCTTTCGCCTCCGCTCCCGCCCAAAAGAAGCTCGGACATATTTGGAAACCCTCCTTCCGATCTTTCTTCGGAGTTTGACGAGCCTTGATCGTATAGAAACCCTTTGAAAACATGGGCGCGGATTCTCACACCCGCCCGATATGCGTACTCGTTTTCTCTGTCGTCGACGGCGGTCTCTCTCACGCACTCGAATACTGCAGGCGCGTGGACTTGCCCGGGCAATGTTTCTTTATATCTCGCTTTTATAGTAAAACATCGATAAATTGATAAACTCGCTTAAATAATAATTTATTGATCTTGTGGGAAAAACTCTCCAAATATATATTTATTTTGATAATTTTATTTTTATCTAGATTTATTTATAGTTTTCTGCGAGTATGTATATATATATATATAGAGATATCTGTGTATATATATATATATATATATATATATATATATATATATATATATATATATATATATATATATATATATATATATATAAATATTTTTTCTCTAATATTAATTATTAAAACATTTGAAAATTAATTAAGATGATATATTTATATATATATATATATATAAATATTTTTTCTCTAATATTAATTATTAAAACATTTGAAAATTAATTAAGATGATATATTTATATATATATACATACATATACCTTGATGGTGGTTAAAACTTCTATTATTTAAAATTTATGAATATTTGTTTATTTGTGATTTTTTTTATCAACGACTCTACAAAATAACATGACACAATGCCATGGATTCCCAAAATATTAAGTACGATAGATTATTAGAATAACTTGGATTAATTTAGATTTTTTGTCACGCTTAAAATATGATAAAATTATAATATATATGTCATTTTAATTAAAAAAATTCAATATAAACGTATGTTTGCAATGTCTTGTGAACCTAAAATTTTTTTTCGATGCGCTGCCCCAAACCCCAAAATTTTAACTAGCCCCCTACGTTTTGATCCTGGTTCCGCCCTGAATATATGTTTATAAGCATTATTTAAGAGAAGAATTGTCAGAGACTTATATATGTATATATGTTTAATTAGCCTGCTGATTTAATTTGTTTTTTTATTAATTAATTATTTCAGACAGACAGATGTGAGTGTTGTGACATTATTAAAGAGGACAAAGGTAAGACAGAAGTGAGAGTAAGAGAATGCATGTCAGATGAAATAATCGCATGAGCATCTGCTTCAACAGGATCTCCATAGCTTTAATTTTTATTTATTTTTGGGATTAATTATTAATTCTTTTACTTTAATTTTCTATATGTGCTGTTTGTACATGATATACCAAGCTCATACAGTGAGGGATTTGTAAGATTCTAGGTCAAAATTTTGTACTCTTCTATTATACTATTAATAATTAATTATTTCTCAAAAAAAATTATACTATTAATTAATTATTATATGACAAAATACACTTCGCCCCCTATAAATTTCTAGTTTTCGCACTTTCCCTCCTACAAATTAAAAAATGAGATCAACTCACCTCTTTCCAGATTTTGTTTAAGCTGCGGGGTATTTTTCATCGGTTATTTCATATCTCCATCGATTTCAACGAAAGGTACCGATAGTTGAGCCGCTGCTTTCGAGAGAGATGTTTATAAGGTGGAGAAATTGATTGGAATTGTGCCGGTACCAGCGGCAACTATAGTACTTGGGTGGGATTGGTGAAAGGACGAAAATACCATTCAATTGACGGTGATATGAAAAAACCAGTTAAAATACATCGGAAAAATACCATTTGTGGCAAAATGCAATTGTAACAAAACTTGGATGGGAAAGATTCTAATTTTTTAATTTCAAAGGGAGAAAATGCAAAATCTAAAAGTTTCTAGGAAGCAAAGTGCATTTTGTCCTTAATTAAAAGTCCACAATAGTTATACGTCATCTTTTTATGGTCCAACAATAAAATTTTGATATATGTAATCCAAAAAAAATACAAGTATCTTTCTTGCTGGGTATGTTTGTTGACTGACAAAATCAGGGAAAATTTCTGTAATTATTTGATTTTCTTTTTGATATTGTTATTGGTGTATAGTAGAACCTCGATAAATTAATAACCTCAATTAAATAATAGTTTCTCTCGGTTCCGAGGCGGTAAAAATGTGTCAAATTATTAACTCGATAATTTAATAATTCGCTGAATTAATAGAATTTAGTCTCGACTGTATTAATTTATAGAGGTTTAACTGTATAATAATTACTAATTAATAATAATAGGTAATTGAATCGTAATAAGTTAAGATCGAGGAGTTGACTTCCTGTCAGAAATATTATTAGTATTATGTGCAACGTTTTTCATAATCTAACGACAAATACACATTGTTCAAAACTAGATCTGATTGTATCCTTTAATATTTGCATCGAACTGGAATTCACTAAAATCCAGATCTGGATCCCAAAATAATAATAATAATAATAATAATAATAATAATAATAATAATAATAATAATAATAATAATAGAATTATCCAAGCAATAAAATGAAGAAAATCTATGGAGAACATGAATTCTTGATCTTATTGTTCATAATATTATAATTGTTAATTTAATTACATAAAAAAATGAAGTTTCAAATAAAATTAAATAAATAAACACACGCAACAAAATAAATAATCAAATTATAAATTATATAAATCTTAATTTGCAAAGAAAAGTTGACCCTTTCGGTGTGACATCTTTGAATAATCAAAGAGACAAACAATTATTTACACAAGGGGGACCCTTTAGGTTTATGACCACGCAAAGCTGTTTAATAATATTTATGAATATTTTAAATTATTCAAGCCTATCTTTATATCTATTGTCACACTCAAAAATCATTTTAAATTATTTTTCAATTATATATTTCTTTATAGATGGTGTTCTATAATGTATTTTAACTTGTCTACATAAATTTTTATTTGACAAAATTAAATTATGATTTGAAGGTTGACGTTGCTTTCTTCATTTTTCTAGCCATCACACAAAATTGAGTACTACTGCTTCAGTTCCTTATTAACTGTCGTTTTTTGTTTTGCACAAATATTAAAATTTTCAATAAATATGTCTTGATTTTAGTCAATTTAATTAGAAAAACTAAAATAACCTTCATCGTTTAATGGAACAAAAATATTTAATACTGGACTCCGACTTTTATAACATGGAATATATTTCTTGTAAACCAAAAAAAAAACTTTATATTCAATAAATCTAATAGTGATATTAACATTAATGAATCAATTAACACATAAATCTAGCTTATTCGAGTCAAATTATATACACTATGTGTGTATTTTAACGTATTCGGGTCTTAACGGGTGAATTGTATTTTGCACCCTAATAATAGTATGGAATATTGGCGATATGCACCTATAAGTTTTAGAATTGGTAGGATCCACCCTTAAATTGTATAATTCATGGCAAAATGCACCTTATTCCTATTTTTTGTGATTAATTAAATAATTAATATATCAATATACTAACTTTTAAATGTATTTTCTTTCTTCGAATTGTAATGGATATTTAGATTAAAAAAAATGGAATCACAACTTCAAGTTATTTTTTTACTTTCGCAAAATAATATTTCTAATTAAAAAAAAACTAATTTTGATTGATTTATTTATTTATTTGAAAAATGACTTACAGTTAATGCTGATTATAAAAAAAAAAAGTATTAAAATTAGTGTTTTGGTAACTTTGAAATTCAAAATTACTTACTTTTTAAAATCAAAATCAGATTGAAAAATAATAAAATTTTGAAAATTACTTACTTTTGAAAATCTTATGTAACTTTAGCCTCGGGTCCAAAAATCGAAAATAAAATACCTAATTTTGTTTTTATCATGTAATTATAGTAATAATTTCCGTAAAAAATTACAAATTAATTACAATATAGTCGTTATGAAAAATGGCGCGAGAATCCAATAAACCGCACTGGCCGTGACGATCAAACGGCGCGAAAATCAAATAAATCCAAGTAGCCGTTATGAAAAATGGCGCGAGAATTAATCCAATAAATCAAAGTAGCCGTTACAAAAAATGGCGCGAAAAATCCAGTAAATCCAAGTAGCCGTTATAAAAAAAATGGCGCGAGAATCCAATAAACTAAATTGCAAGTATGCAACATTCGAATCGACTTTTTTTCTCGTCACATTTCTTAACTCAAAACAACGGCACCACCACCATAGCTACCGTTCTCGTTCCATTGTGCCCGGCCGTTCGAATCGATTTATCGCCTATATATCCACCAAACCATGCCCGGCCCCACTGCATTACAATTTACAACTAATAATATATATAATTATTTAAAACACTATTTGACTATTTATATTACGTCTCATATAATTCAATTCAAACTATTATTATTATCCTCCCTGTCATCATAAATATATAAATAACAAAGGGTAATAAACACTCAACTCTGAATCACCATGTATGGAAAATATGAGGAGGTTTTAATTTTTATTCCTTAAATTAAAATATAAAAAGAAAAAAAAAACTTTATTGAAAATGGCATTTACTGCATGAGAAAAAATGAAAAATCTGTCTACATATGTTGTGAACGCCGTGTTGGGATTCACATGTATAATCCAATCTTCCATTTTTTCTGCAACCTATAGATTCACACAACCCTGTAAGTCTACATAATCTCAAAACCTGTGCCCCTTATTTAAATCAATTTATTTCTTCTTCTCCTCCACCATAACAAAACCAAATCAAGAAAATCAAGAAAATCAAGAAAATGGCGTATGCACTTTCTTTCAAAGATTTCTTCTCACCAACAAAAACCCTCTTGCTTTTAGGCGTGGTTCTATACGTATTCCTCGTACCCATCTTCAATATTGCAAACCCACAACTTTTAATGGTCAAATGGGCGTCGCCGGCTGCACGGACGGAACCCCACATCTCCAGCTCCGGCGAGAACAAGATTCCGACGAATCTCAGCCACATAGCTTTCGGTCTTCTCGGCTCAGTGAAAACATGGCCGCACAGAAGGGGATACCTGGAGGCATGGTGGCGGCCGAATAAAACCCGAGGCTACGTGTACCTGGATCAGGCGCCGACCCCGAATCTCCTGCCGTGGCCGCAAACCGCGCCGCCGTACAGAATCGTGGACAACCTGTCGGAGATTTTCCGGGACGTGAAGCCCCGGCACGCGCTGATGCCGCGTATGGTGCACGGGATCCTGGAGCTTTTCCGGGAGGAGCACGACGATATGCGGTGGATCGTGATGGGCGACGACGACTCGATTTTCTTCGTGGATAACATAGTTGATGTTCTTGGTGGGTTGGATCATACGAAGTATTATTACCTGGGTTGGCATTCGGAGAGCGTGATTTCGAATTTCTGGTTCTCGTTCGACCAGGCGTTCGGCGGCGGCGGGATTGTGCTGAGTTATCCGCTGGCGAAGGCGCTGGCGGCGGACATGGATGGGTGCTTGATTCGCTACGCGCAGAGCAGCTCAGCGGATCTTATTACGATGACGTGTATCGCTGACATTGGTGTTAATCTTACACCTCACAAAGGCATTCACCAGGTCAGCATTTTTCGATTTTTCGATTTTTGTTGATTTTTTTAGAAATGGAATTGGGAATTAAAAAAAAATCGCTTTCGAAAAAAATTGGAATTTTTTATTGAATGTGTAAATCATTTAATTCTGATTCGTCCGATTTACACCTAGGTTAAATTAAATTACATACCATTTTTTGACAAAGGTGTATATTAATTGTTTAAAATATAAATTAAAATTTTATATTATAAAATAATATTTAAGACACTTTTGTTTTGTTGCTAAAATAATATTCAACGATTGGAAATATCTTTTTTGGTGCAAAATAAAATAAGGAAAATTCATAATTCGATTCAAATCGCCAGATTGGACTATTACCATTTACCACAAACTTTACTAATAAATTTAAAGCAATTAATTATTCTCCTTAATTGTATTTCAAAATCCCCTAATCGAGATTAATACTAGATTAGTTTTTTTATTTTATTATTTTTTTGAGTGAAATTGGTCAAATATCCTCGGGTTGTCTGCTAAACCCACGTTCACCTGCATTTAATTTAGTGTAGCCACTGGCCAGTAGAATTTTGATTCTACTAGTTAATTATTCCTAATAAATTAATAAATTAAATATCCATTTTATTCATATTGGCAATTGAAATTATATTTTTATTTGCTGCTTCATCACTCTCTTTGCCTTGCCAGCAATTCGAAACTTTCTTAATTAATAATATATGTGAAAGTCTTCCAATCCCTATTTCAATTGTTTATTATTAATTTAGAAGTATACAATAAAATGCATTTTCTTTATTATATAAATTGTACACTCTCCATTAAAATTAATTATTTAATTATTATAATATATTTTATGTAGCCATTTGAAATTCTTAGTAGTATTATTGTTGACTTATTGCATTCGACACCTTTATATATTACTTTAATTATTCAAAAATCATCATTTTTTTTAGTAAATATCCACATATATTTCATTTTTTTTTTAAATTATTTTACATTAAATTAGCCCTAAAAATGCACAAATTTAGTGTATGTTTTGTGCTAGGATAAATAATAAAAATAAAAATAATTGCAGGTGGATTTACATGGTGACTTCTCCGGTTACCTATCAGCCCACCCAAAAGTCCACCTAATGACATTCCACCACTTCGACGCGATGGACCCGATATTCCCGTCGATGGACCGCATGCAGGCCACGCGCCACCTCATGAAGGCGGCGGACGCCGACCAGAGCCGCCTACTGCAGCAAACCATCTGCTACCAGCGGCCAACCAACTGGTCCTTCTCCATTGCATGGGGATATTCGGCGCAGATTTACGAGAAAATCCATCCACGAAGCTACCTCCAAATGCCGATCGAGACTTTCAGGCCGTGGGCCAAGGGGCCGAAACCCCCGTTCTACATGTTCAACACGCGCCTCCCGTCGAGTGACCCTTGCGAAGCCCCGCACATGTTCTTCCTTGAATCCGTCTACAAAAGCGTAGCCGGAGATCAGATCGTCACCACCTATTTGCGGGCCCGGCCGCGTGACATGCCGCCGTGCTCCTCCGCCGGTAACCATTCTGCCGATTCAATCTCCTCGATTAAAGTATTTTCACCCGCTGTTAAGCGTATTGAGGTATGTAAATGTTGGAATAAAATAAATATATGATATAGTAGTTAATATGTATATCATTGAATATATTTTTTATAATAATTATTTGTTTTGGCAGATTGATAGAAGCGAGTGTTGTGACATCCTTGGGGTGGATGATAATAAGGCGGAGGTTAAATTTAGGGAGTGCAAGTTAGGTGAGATTATTGCTTAATTTGTTACAAAAAAATAAATGTAGGGGGGAAAATGTAATTTAGATTATTGTGCTAGTTGATATAGGGTGAACGAAAAAGACATACAGATATCAGTTGCTATTTTTTTTTAATTCTTTCTTTCTCCCATTTTTAATTCGATACATGCCCATTTGATTAAAATAACTCCCCTCTGTTTCTATATTTTTTTCCTTTCCTTTTATTTTTTTTATTTTTTTATTTTTTATTTTGTGGTGGCTAATTAGTGCATAACATGGTTATTATATCGTAATATATTGCCGTATCGATTTCCTTCATACATTGTACTGTATCATTTATCGTATTATATTGGAAGATATTTGGCTAATTGTTAAAAATGGTAGAAAATATATACCAAATAATAATAATATGATAAACATGTAAAAATTAATATATCAAAGTCAAATCATTTATTCAAAATATATCTAAATATAAGTTTCAAACGTTATAGTTTTTAGATTTTTATTACATTTGCTAATATAAATTGCTTTTATCTTAATCATTTTTTGTGTGGGTTTGCCTTAATTAAAAAAAGAAAAACAAGATTGTTACGAAAAGAATGTGCTAAAAAATCACATAAATCACCCCTAAGTGTGTGCTGAAAATCACACAAATTGCCCTTAAATGTGCTGAAAGTCGCACAAATAACCTCAAAATAAAAAATGTAATTATTGTATCGTATATTGTTTCGTAAGTAAAGGAGATTAAAGACTAAAGATTATATACTAAGTGTAGAGAGAGAAACAAAGAGAGAACAAACAGAAGTAACTTCAACACATGTAATTCTTATTGTTCAGCAACGTCTTTCCCAATTCCCAAACCCTAGATCCAATCTTACACGCACATTCTTTCACTCTTGAACACAATCACTCAAATTTCTCTCACCGACCGTGGACCTCTCATTCATAAACTAATGGATACCTAAAACGAAGAAGGAAAACTCGTATGTGTTACCCTTTGACATACATTTATGACCAAGAATGCAACGGTCATCAGCGGATAAACCGTCTCAGAATCAAGGTCATTCATGGTTGGTGATGCCGTCTGACGACTCGAATATCGCCGGAAGAAGACAAGGGAAGTCAACAAAAGAACGAAGTACATAAGGGGACAGAGAAAAAGCGAAGACTAATTACTTTCGGTCAAACGAGAAGAAGAAGCTTATATATATTCCGTTTAACGGCCAAAATTGATTGAGAATTAGGTCTAATTCAGAATGAATAAATCATTTACAACTTTGCTATATTTGCCAAAGAACAAATCTCATGTAATAAATAGTGATAGTATTATTAGCATCCTCGTCAACATTAATATTAGTTGTCCCCAAAAAGGCCAAAAACATGTCACAATTTCTTACACTATATATTAATCCTCACTCTACATTATAATACATACATACAATATAATCTTCTTCAATTCCCAAAAAATGGGTTCTCCATTTTCATCAAACAAATTCGCCGGCTCCGGCAAACTCCTCCTAATATTAGGGTTCACCTCTTATCTCACCTTCTTCACCCTTCAAAACCACTACCCACCGTCCGATTTCATTTCTTATCTCAAGAAAACTTCTTCTTCTCTAATATCGCCGCCGGCGATTAACGACAACTCCCGGACGAATCTCAGCCACCTAGTTTTCGGGCTCCTCGGATCGGAAAAGGCCTGGCACGACAGAAAATCATACATAGAATCATGGTGGAGACCAAACACAACAAAAGGGTTTCTATACCTAGACAAACCCCCCACCGGAAACCTCCTCCCGTGGCCTGAAACCTCGCCGCCGTACAGAATCTCCGACGACCTAACCGAGTTCTTGAAACAGAACAAACCTAAAGCTCCGATCATGATCCGCATGGTCCATGCAATAATGGAGATCTTCAGAGAGATAAACGAAAAAAACAACGACAACCTTGATATAAGATGGTTTGTAATGGGAGACGATGATTCGGTGTTTTTTGTCGATAACATTGTCGATGTTCTTGCGGAATACGATCATACGAAGTATTACTACATCGGGGGGCAGTCGGAGTTTGTGCTGTCGAATTATTGGTTTTCGTTCCAGCAAGGGTTTGGTGGGGCCGGGTTCATGTTGAGTTATCGATTGGTGAAAGCTTTGGCTATGGGTATGGAGAATTGTCTGAGGAGATATGCTTACTTGAGGTCTGCTGATTATATTACTATGGTCTGCATTTCTGATATTGGCGTCAATCTCTCCCCCAACAAGGGCATTCATCAGGTAATTATTTTTTTCTCTCTAAAGTTTGCACTAATTTCACATTTGGTCTCTTATATTATAATAATTAACACTTTTAGTCATTTTTGTCAATTTATTGTTAGAGTTAAGGTAGTAATGGATGCACACTTGATTCCATTAATTTTAACAAAAAAAAAATAGTTTGTATCCCTCAAGTTTGCACTAATTTCACATTTGGTCCCTCGTATTTCAGTAAGTTAACACTTTTAGTCATTTCCGTCAATTTACCGTTAGTCTGTCAGTTAAGGTAGTGAAGGCCGCAAGCTTGATTTCATTAGTTTTAACGAAGAAAAAAACAGTTTTTATCCCTCAAGTTTGCACTAATTTCACATTTAGTCCCTCATATTTTAGTAATTTAACACTTTTAGTCATTTTCGTCAATTTGACGTTAGTCCGTCAGTTAAGGTAGTGATGGTTGCACGCTTGATTCCATTAATTATGCATTTAGACGTGCAAGAAACAACATTTATCAAGAGGAAACGGCATTATCCAGCCATGTTAATAAAATAATTAGTCCCATTTTTCTTGAGCTAATTGTCGATTAATTAATTAATTAACTAATTGCAGATTGATTTACATGGCGATATATCGGGTTTACTGTCATCTCATCCAAAATCACCGCTAATATCTCTCCACCACCTCGACAAGATGAAGCCAATATTCCCCAACATGGACAGCTTCGAGTCCACGCGCCACCTCATGAAGGCGGCGGCGGCCGACCAGACGCGGATGTTGCAGCAGACCATCTGCCACCACCGGGGAAGCAACTGGACGTTCTCCGTTTCGTGGGGCTACTCCGCCCACATATACGAGAGAGTCATGCCCAGGAATTATCTGCAGAAGCCCATTGAAACGTTCAAACCCTGGGTCGGAACTCCGGAGACGCATCGGCCGTTTTACATGTTCAATACGAGGCTGCCGTCCGATGACCCCTGCGAAAAGCCGCATGTTTTCTTTTTTAAAGGAGTTGAGAAGGCCTCGTCGTCGTCGGAGATTCTTACAACCTATTCTAGGGCGGCGCCTCGTGGGCTGGGGCCGTGTTCGGATAGTCCGAATGCGGAGTTTGTGTCCGAGATTCGTGTCTTTTCCCCGGCGACGAAGCGTGAAGAGGTAATCAAGCTTAAGAATTGACCTAAACAGAAATTCAAATTACTATATAGAAAAATATTTATTGCTTTTTTTTTTTTTTGAATTTTTTGAATTTTCAGATGGATCGATGCGAATGTTGCGACATTGTTGGTGTTGATGGTGGCAAGGCGGAGCTCAGATTTAGGGAGTGTTTGGATGATGAGATTATTGCTTAATGAATTGATATCAAATTGTGATTTTTTTCCTACTTTGGAAGGGACGATTGATTTTTTTTTTTTTTTTCGGATCATTTACTCGTGATTCGGTCAATCATTCGAAACAGTAACTATTCTCCTTTTGCAAATAAAAAAAAAATCAAAAGGAAGAGTAGGCTAGGAATTGAAACAAAATTTTCGAACTTCGTCGATTTTGATCTAATTTTTTTGTTTGTTTATTATTATTTGGAACAATATTTTTCAATCCAATTTTTAATTTCAAGTATATTTTAGAAAAAGCATTTACAAAATATTATTATTATGCATTCTATAATGTACTATGTGAAAAAAAAAATGGAATTTCCAAATTCCGTCATTTTCTGAAACAAAGTTTTTTCTCATTCGAAATAAATTAAATTGTTTTAATTTAAAACCATAGTTGAAGAATAAACTTATTTAAAATCTTTATGATAGAATAGAAGAATCAGTAGCAGAAATCACATACATAACTTGTTTGCTGAGTACATAAAATCTGCGCTGTAATAGAAAAGCATTCGATGAATGTATAATAAGCAGATTACAATTTTCGCCATCATAGATCGAAGTTCAACGCGCAAACCAGAAAATCTAACTAAGCCAAAGTAATAGGTGAACTGGTTATTCAATTAGCGATTACCACTTTCGACTCTACATCGTGAGCCTTTTGGATACCTATTAAACGAGCATAATCGACCCACCTGCATAGCAATTTTAAATATATTTTTAATCCTTGAGAATAAAGAAAAAATGAAAACCCGAGAAAAAAATGGCGAAGAAGAACTCACAGTAATGAACCCAAGAAAGTGTTGCCTGTTCGCACAGCAAAGCAAATAGCACTCAACAACAACTTGTGTTGATGAAGGACCGGTTCTAAAATCCGTTGCTCTACAACACCAGCCAATAGCTGGTATCTGTTTAAGTAAAAGAAAAGTTTCGATTTAATTTACGATTATTAAATATACGAAATAAGACGTCCAAAAAAAAAATTTTTTTGGCAAGAATAACATACCGAAGGTTGCTCGATACTGCCATGTAGACACCATAGGCAACACTTGTTGATAGTATGGGAACATTTTCCACCTCCTCTGCAGTAGAGTGGTCGACCGCTTTACGGGCATTTATCAATGCATTTGTCACAGTTGTACCAACCTAGACATGACGAAAAAAAATTAAGTTAATAAATAAAAATATTTTGTTATAATTTAAGATCATTCGTAACGAGAAATTACCAGAGACGATGTAGTGCCAACTGCAAACAGCTTTGCACCATTCCGCTGCCAAAAAAAAAAGGGGAATATTGTCACAATTATTTAAATCCATAAAATGTTTGCTTTAATTATTTGACAAAATGTGAGAGAGATTTTCTTACCGCTATAGCGCCTATTCTCTGTAGGAATGAAAACGAGGCTCCGGGCAAAGCAATCTGCATTAATAGATATAAAATAAGATTCTCACCAATTAATCCGCGTTGCAGCTAATTATGAATAAACCGAAATTTAAGTGAAACTCGCCTGAAATGCATTATCTGGACAGTTGTAAAAGAACTTAGCAAGGCGCCCTGCATCGAGCCCAAGTGGGGCCCGGAGAGAAACCGTAGGCGCGGGAAGATAGACGAGCATAAAATCTGCTATTATAGCCATCACCTGGTTATAAAAACAAACTCGTATTATCAGCAAACGAGAAAAAGAAAAAAAGAAATCATTAGAGGGTATAATTGCCATTAGCCATTAGTAATTTGATCACACTTTAATATATCATATACACTTATAAGAAAAGTTTATAAATCTTCAATTAAATCCATCGGAAATTCATAAACCACGAAAAAGATAAACCATTCATCACAAAGGAATCCAACTCTGCATGCTAACCTGATTGAAGCAAAATAAATTACATATATAAGAGATCACCGTACCACATCGGCAAATACAATTTCCAGCTCGTTGAAAAAGTTCTCCTTACGCTTCTGATATTCTGCAGCGGTCTGAAAAGTCGAAATAAAATAAAATGAGACTAACACAAAATGGTACGAGAAAATCGATTTAAACGGCAATGTATAAACATCTTTGTAGTACAAAGAAACGCGCTGAAATAATTCGACCATTGAAATTACGAGCATAATTGTGCATGAAAGTAATTATCATGACTTATAGAAAGGCACAACTTAAAGAAGCAGGGGACTCGAATTAATTAAAATTATTGATTAACCTAACCTCGCTATAGAATTCGATTATTTGCTCGAAGTAGTGATAATGTGAAATCACGAAAATCAGAATATGGCACACCAAACATCATTTACATCAATGTCGAAGGTCGATTTCGTTGATGTTAAAATAAAAATCGAGATAAAACAAAGCGAAAAACAACGGATTAATCAGTTCAAATTACGAAAAAAAGAAAATGCAGTGTTGATGAAAAACAGTGACCTTGGTGAATAATCCGACGCCGCATTCAATGCCAATTTTAGTCAAGAAGAGATCATCGGCCAAAAGCCTCTCCTTGAAACCTCCGAACTGCATTAGCCAATTCACGAATCCCGATTTTTCGAGATCGAGAAATTTCAGAACAATGGATCCGGGGATCCTGCCATCTTCAATGGCAGCTTTCAAATCCCTAGGCAAGCTCTCCAGACTCCTCCCGGCCTCGGCCAACGCCATTAAAGCTTCGCCCTTGTTCCTCTTCTTGTTGCTGTCATCTCCCCCTTCATTTCCGCCGTCATTACCTCCGCCTCCTCCGCCGCCGCCGCCGCTGTTGTTGCCTCCGATTCCTCCATCGCCGCCGTCAATCGACAATTTGGTATTGACTTCGCTATTGGCTGCGGCGGCGGAATTGATGGAGAAGGCTGTGAACAGAGAACCACGTGCTGGATTTACGACGAGAGAAACGGCGTTCGTCGTTTTAGCGGCGAAGGAAACCGACGGAGGTAGAAATACGGGGCTCGAATTCGGGCGGTGTGTAGAAAAGGACCGCGGCGGTGATGGAGTGAAACTAAGGGTGGCCGAGATCGACATTGCAGCGGCGGTGGTGGTGGCGACGAATTACTCTCTCTCTCTCTCTCTCTCTCTCTCTCTCTCTCTCTCTAGAAATCAGTGTGAGTGGTTAATTGTGAATTTATTGGTGGAAGTAGGTGGTGGCGCAGGGCGGAGTCTTTTGGAGTTGATTACTAAATGTTGTTGGTTTTAGGTTGGCGGATTTAGGGGAAAGCAGAGTTTTATAGTGTGTGTGAGGGTGCAGCTTAAGCCTCGTTTACTCCGTGATTACATTTTTATTTTTTTAGGGACTTTTTCGTCACATGATTTTTGTTACTATACTTCAATTAATTAACAAATACTATTATTTAGGACAAAAAAGAAAAAAAATGAAAAATAAAAATAAAGACATACCTGGCTTGATACTCCGATAGTACTTTTGTCAGTTTGTTTGTTTTAAGGTTTTGTACATGCTGCACTGCACAACCTTAAAATACAGGCCGTATATTTAGCTATTAGGTAATGATTGTGAACAATCTAATGATTGATAAATTGGATTTAATGAAATATATTTCATTTTAGTCAGATTATTTCATTTGCAGAATAATTTCATTACCTCAACATAAGATTTTATGTTTCAAATTAATACTAATAGTCTTATAACTTTAAATAATAATAATAATAATAATAATAATAAATCCAAGTAATGAAATTAGACATTGAATTCCCCGTCATCATTTGCAAGATTGGTGGGGGGGGGGGGGGGGGGGTTTGGGGGCCTATCCGGTATATAATATGATAGCATCGCTACTTTTGTCGTACATAGCCAAGGCACTGGCTTTTAGCCATTATTTGTAACCTTAGTCCTTCATCTTTCACTTTTTTTCTCAATATCACCCACCAAGTTATCTATTTTCTCTTTTTTTTTAGTGCATCTTGGTAAATGGTGCATACAACTCCATCATAATAAGCCAATTATATTTGTTTTTAATTAATTTTTTTTTAACTTTCATGATGCTTGATCCGGGCTATTTTGCCCATGCATGTCTTGACAAAAGCCCAACAAAATTGGCTCTCTTTCTTTCTGCTAGACACAGCCCAATAAGAGGAAAAGATATAAAAAAAAAGGGCTAGGGCAGCAGCTGAGGTAGTTCTCTCCACCATACAAAAAGAGAGAAAACGCACACAACACACCAAGAACACACACTCCATAAAAATACTCACCAATACACTGGAATACATGTAAATACATTGAGGAGGTCCAAATGGACTTCATCAATGCTAAAAAAAAGTTTGTTTAAATTATTATAACTAACACTCAACAACACATATTTTTGTAATTGTATTTTGTTTGTCATTGGATTGTAAATAGTGTTGTTACATTTGTGCAACATAAAAATTCACTAGTCATTTCTTTTGAGCGATCAATTATACTTTGACATATAACTAATATTACATTCTTCTTCAATAGTAAATATTGAGTTTAGCCTTTATATAACAAATTCTAGATTAGTGTTGGAAAAGTGAAAATTGTAAGTATCTATTGTTACATCGCTAATTGTAAGGGAGAGGGTGTTTGTGAAATAAAAATTAATTTTGGAATGAAATAAAAATTTACTAAATTTACAATGGGCTGAAACTGGAAAATCAATATAATTTGACGGGCAAAAAATCAAATATGTGAAAGCAGAGGGGTATAACTGCAAAACGTCATTATTAATCGACAAACAACAGAAGAAGCTGGCAACTGTAGTAGGTAGCTTTGGATTCAACTTCCAAAGATTTTGGGGCTTCTGTCGGTTTATTTAGTCAAATTAAACCAATCATTATTTTATTTTATTTTAATTTCAACATCGTCGTACCCACAACTCCAGACATTAAATGACATTTTTGCCCCTGATGAATTTTGTTTTAGTTAGCCTACGCCAATACCAAGATTTGGGCTTGGTAATATTCCGGCTATGTTTGGCCCTTTTGGGACTCTATTTTCATGTTATTTAGGAAAAGATTTTGAGAGTTTATATAATAAATATTATATTTTTCAATAAAATAGACTTATTTTTATTTTACTAAAAACATATGCATGATAAAATAAAATATAATAATAAATCGAATTGAATGAAAAGAAAAGAAAAGGAAAAATAAAAACTATGCATGGTCATTTGGGCTTTCCCAGGGAGTAAGACCAACATATTTACACTTATGGACCTTACAACAATTACAAGGGTCCAATGGATCAATAGCTAAGTAGGCCCATTTCAATTAATCAAACAATTTAGTAGATTTCATCAAAACATGCCTTACCTCATTATATTTTGTTTAGTTCTCCTATTTATTTATTTATTTATTTATTTATTTATTATTATCATTTTAATAATTGTTTTGTTTACCCAATTATGATTTTTTTTTGTGTTATAAACTTGATACGAACTTGATTGTCTCAAAAATCCAGATAATAAATATTTTACAGCAAAATCCAAAAACAGTCTAGACCCACTACAAAATTATCCACTAACATTCTATAAAGTCGGGGACTAGCCCCCACGTGGAGTAGATCAGCATTCGATATGACTACGTTCCGGCCTAAGGACAGAGAAAGGGGGAAAGCCTACAACATGACATGGACTGAGCTAAAGTCCACTTGCGGCTCAGAATGGAGCGATCACACCTCCATTGAACTAGGCTCAGCTCGCAACAAATAAGGCGGTTCTCAGCAGACAAATACATCTCAAAATAATCATATCATTCTCATGTGTGATCTAACAACAAACATAGTAGGAGGGGGTCACCATGTCCCTACGACATATATATATATATATAAATACAGTGTTGAAGTACAAGGGAAGACTCTCTCTACAATTCCTAATACACACTTATTTTCACTATGTACACATTTTGCTCATCCACGATGCTGATTGACTTGACCGTCGAACTGCTGATGTCGGAAAAATCTTCCTGCCCACTCCCTTTTGCTAGTCTCCTAGAAACACGCGGGCTTCTTCCGGCTTTATTTGATTCAAGCCCAATCTATTTTTTTTATATCCAATTGGGCTACATAAAAACCAAAACTCATAAAGTCCAATAAGATACTCTAAAGGCTAAAGGAGCCAAGTAACACGCTTTTAGTTAACGTTAACGGAAGCATGGAGGAGACCATGCTTTTTGTTACCATTTTTTGTTTTTTGCCCCGTTTGTTATAAAGTTTTCAATTATCTCAAAAAAAGTTGTCCCTCCTTATTAATTATTTATTGGTCCACCTGTTAAACTTATGATTAAGAAATTGACATGACTAGCACAATTATTACCCAATTAATTCATCAACGACAATGATTGACAAGTGCATGTCAATTTCTTTCTTGCAACACATTTTATCCATCCATTAATTGTTTTTGAATTATAATATGTAATAATTTCCATTTCAGAATTATTAAAACTTACTGTTATACAAGAATTTGGAAAAGAGGGTAAAGGGTCAACGTCAATATTCCTCATACCCATCCAATCACGTTTAATTTGCTCGAAAAGTCTAATACTCCAAAAAAAAGTTAAATTAGATCTACACCCCTAAAGTATGCTAAAAGAATTTTAAAGTTCTCATAGAATCGGTAATTACAATCACCCACCTGAAACATTGTTAGAAACCCTAACGAAATAATACATTGCATAAGTTTTCCCGTTAGCGGTCTAACGGACTAATAGTTTCACGCAGTGGTGTAGATAACATAGAACTAGAGAGTGACATAGTTCTCCTAACATTAAATTCTTATTGTTAAAATATAAGATTCATAAATTTTCGTCTATGATAGTATTAACAGCCACGCGATGAAATCTTGACTGTAGTAACTAGTTTAGGGATGTGACCACATGCACGTTAAAGTAATTATTTTAAACATATCTCAACGGTGTAGGCGTAATTTACCAAAAAAAAAAATTAAATGGAAATTCAAATGACATAATTATTGTATGGAAGTACGTAGCTGAGTCAGCACCACCACAACCACTAAAATAACATAATAATCATGACACGTCATCAGAATAATTCCAGCTTGGCCCTAGCGTACTTAATCACTTGCTCAAAGTGGTGAGCCGTGTCCGCGGGGTGCGCTTCTACACGCGGCCGCTCCGGCAGAACCCACCGCCCGTCGCCGCTCCTCACCATCCCCTTATGCTCGTCCTGCCACCAATTCGGCGGCACGCCAAACTCACCCTTCAAGAAATCACAGCATTTGTTCACAAGAGCAATATCTCTCTTCTCCACCAAACAAAACCTCCGATCCTTGCCGTGGTACCCGTCCACTAGGTGTAAATGCGCCTCCAGATTATGCGCGCATCGCAGATCGCTCGTTTTCTTCAGAAACGGCGAGCGCTTGTGGTCAAGCGCCAGCTCCACCCCCACGTGCGCGTAGCTCCACGGGAAAGAAATCGCGTCCTCTATGTACTTCTGGTACTGGAACTTCTCGTTCGCGATTATCCCGGGGACTGTCGGGACCTTGTCGTGCACGTTCACGATTCTCAGAACCTTGATCCCCAGCTCCTCGCACCTTTCTTTGAACTTTAGGTTCCCGACCCTCGGGCCGGAGAACGAAAACACTGTGATCGGAATCTTGTTCAGAATCTCCTGTCCGTCGTCGACGATGTTCAGTTTCATCTCGGCTATGTCGTACGCGCTCAGCAGCGCGAGCGACGCGCCGAGGCTGTGCCCGGTGATCGTGATGCTGAGATTCTCTCCGGAGTAGCGCTGGATGATCCGCCGGAGCTCAGCCAGGACCTGCTCGCGTGCGGAGAACGCGCAGTAGTTGCACGTCTTCTCCTTGGAGGTGTAGAGATCGAAGAACCCGGATTCGATCTTGATGGACGGGTCGTTGCGGAAGTGGGCGGGGCGGAGTATGTCCTTGAGGTCGTGGATCCACTCCAGGTAGGTGACGGTGCCCCGCCACGCCACCACCACGTCGCGGCGGCCGAGGCGGCGCACCTCATCCTCGTCGGTGGAGACCGCCACGTAGCCCATCCAGTTTGCGTGGGGGCTCCAGACGCTGCCGGCGGCGCTGGACTTCTGGAAGAAGTTGGGGAGGTTGATGTTGGAGGTGGCGTAGAGGAAACGGGTCAGGGTGTAGCCCCGACCCGCCATGCCCAGCTTCTCGAAGAAGTGGGACCCCTGGTACTTGCACGTGCCGCAGTACTTGGAGTTCGGGTCGAAGTCGAATGAGTCGTAGCATGCCTGGGCCATCTCGCCGTAGCGGATGATTTCTCGCCGGAGATGGGAGTTCATCGGGTCCAGCAGATTTTGCCAGTTGTTTTCGCCGGAGATCTCTCTCCAGATTTGGCTGAGGGGGCGGTGGTCTTCGGGGCTGAGCTCGTCTTGGTCGTGATCGGTTTCTAAGCTGGAGGAAAGAGTTGCCGCCATTTTAATTACTGCAGCCGTACGCTTGTTTGTTTGGAATTTATAATTATGAGTACTGGTTTTGTTCGGAGGGACATTTTTTCTGGTTTTGGTGGTGATGTTTGAGGAAGAAGACGATGACGTCACGTGCTGGAGAGTTTGGATTTTGTGTGTGGGATTTTTCAGAGATGAATATTGTAAGGAAGCCATATTTAATTATGGGAACGTACAATTTCTTCACAAAAAATAGAGTTTGTTGTGTTAATATTTTAATATCATAACAAATGATATATGTCTTCTAGTATATATAGAACTCAAGTGCTGAATTAAATAAAATAAAAATAAAAAATAAGAAAAATATTGTGATATTAAAAGGGGGAAAAAGAAAAATCAGAATATACTAGAAATATTGATTGTAGGGGGGCCAACACCATTTCATGCTCCCACCTTAAATGGTCAACCTTCCATGTAAATTCTGCGCCAAATATATGCACCAACTTTAATTATTTTTTTTCTTTTTACCCAACTTTATTTTATTATTTTTAAATGCTTATTTATTTCTGGATTTTTTTAAAATAACAATAATAAACAAAAATAACTATAAATTAAAATTTATATTCTTTTGTGTAAAAAAATATAATTCGCAATTTTTTTGGTATAAAAATAATGAAAGTTATGTCATGAATTTTTAATTTGTTACAGTGTGTGTGTGTTTTTTTTTTTTTTTTTTTTTTTTTGTGTGTGTGTGGTACCTAATAATTATAATTGTATCTACCTAAATATTGGCGAATGAACTGCAAAATTATTATCAATAAATAAATGCTAAATGTGGATCTTGTGGTCAATATTGAATGGAAACAACACCCACTTCCCTTTTACGAAGAAACGCGTAGTCTAGTCCAGTAAATGATAATCTAGCGGTCGAAACAAGTGAATTTGTATCAATTGATACAGCTTCGAATTCCCTTATCAACGGTCGCTTGGTTGAACTTGTCACACATACTTAGCATAGTTGTTTAACGTCTTTCATATAGTTTGCATGTTATTACACGAGAATGCATGTATCCGATTCCTTCATTATCGAGAAAAAAAAGGACCGGTTACAGAAAAAAGTTATTGATTGGATTTTTTTTAGTGGATGAAAATTGGGAACAAATATTTCAAGATAAACTTTATATATTCCAACATTTATCAAATATAACTCAATTCGAACCGTTGACCAAACCGATATATGAAAAGATATATATGCGGCCGCTTGCACTCATGGGGGCTTCAGAACATGGTGACCAAATTAAAAGAATCTGCTGCAGTGGTAGAAAACAAACAAAAAATTATATAAAGAAAATAAAAATGTGGAGATAGAGAAAAGAAACAAGATCACAAAATTATTGTTATGGGTCTAAAAATTGACATCCACCGCGAAATTGCTTGTAAAGTTTGCATTTGATTAAAACCATGGAAATTATTGTAACACCAATTTTGACTTTTGGTTCTTTGTGCAAACGTTATATCATATCATGAGATAAGAAGATTCACATCCCTTAACTAATTATAAACGTTTTGTACCACTCCTTTTTATATATACCCTTTTAAATTATAAAGACGGTTGTATTTTTGCATTTTGCTAAAAGTCCCTTTAAAAGTTCAGCTAGTCTTATGCCGTCGATCGCCTAATTTCTGTCACGACATCATTGGGAAAATGATATTTTCATCGAGAAATGTCTATTTTCAATCTAACCTTCAACTAAGTTGTCCATTTTCAGTCTATTATTAGGTATAAACTCTAACTTATTTATATTCAGTCTCAGTTGTCCAGCTAAGAGTGTGTTTGGCTAAGCTTATAAGGTGTTAAAAAGAGTTTATTAGATGTGTTAGACTTATAAGCTCTTTCAAAGTGTTTGTTAAATTTTAAAAAACAAAATCTTAATTTTTTTTAAACAAGCTGTTGGAAAGGAAATAATTTTTTTTTTTAAATACCTCTACGGCTCTACCCCACCTTTTTATTTAAGATCTTATAGTAAGTAAAAATAGGTAATACCTCATTATCCAAACAATTTAAAAATTAATTCTAAAAATAAGATTTAACAACTTATGAACTCTTAAAACATTTTATCAAACATAAGAGCTTATCAGATGTTTAAAAAAAACATAGTCAAACACCCTTTAAGCTATCCTCAATAAACTTTTAGTAAATTCAAAATATTCAAGCGGACTGTTAGCTATGTATAATATCTTTGAGTGAGTTTTATTCAAATTTCCTTTTATATGGTCCAAATAATTGTGCCTAATCAAAATAGAGAAAATTATGTTACCATCATGAACTTAAAGACAACTAGGGTTTGCAAGTTGCAACTACCTAAATGTTCTTCACAACAAAATGTTTGATTTTATTTATTGCCTTTAATTCGAAAATGAAAAGAAGGCAGACAAAAAAATTAAGTGTCATTGACCGAAGTCACTGAAACGTGATAAAATAATTTTGATTTTAATAATATAATTTAGAAAACGATAAAAAAAAATGTTGTTGAACCTAAACACAGCCGTGACTCGTGAGTCGACTCACTCTAGCACAATTGGCATTGCACTTTGAGAAATGGGCCTACAAATTAATTTTGATTAAAAAAACATTATTTAATCTTAAAAGCCCAATTAAGTTAACCCTAATTATAATTTCTACGTGGCTCTCAGCAGTCAACACTCAACACAACGTACAAATCAATTAATAGACGAATGTTTAAAGCTCCACCGTCACTCAGCCAACCGCCGCCGTCACCTCATCGTAGCAGGGATGGATCGCTGATTGACGGCGTGATGGATCCCCATTTGAACATCGCTCCACCTCCGTCGCAAACAGAAAAAAGAACCCAGCTGTATATATACTTTCTCCTTCAAATATATATATATATATTTTTTTTGGGTAAACTCCACTTTACCCCCTCGTACTCTGGCTAAGAACCATTTTACCCCCTCGTACTCTTAATTTCGTCGATTTACCCCCTTGTACTTGTACAAATTCCCAATACAATCCTCTTCGTCAACTTTTTTCGATTTTGACTCTAACGTCATTTGGTCAAGAGTCAAAATATTGACGTAAATATTGAATTTTTTTGATTTTGACTCTCGAGATTAGAAACGAGAAAGTTTCACACTTTCATATATTTTTTTCTTTCAACTGGGTGGAATCGATCAATTTTTGGGTCTTGATTTTTACTAAGTTAGGGGTTCAATTTGGGGATATCTTGGAAGGGGAAGTGGTGTGAGAAGAAGAAATGACAATATTGACGGAGGAGAAACGACGCGTTATAGGCAGTGGCAATTTTGTAATTTACAGAGTTGACCAAACGGCGTCAGAGTCAAAATTGACAAAAGTTGAAGGAAAGGGCTGTATTGGGAAATTGTACAAGTACAAGGGGGTAAATCGATGAAATTGAGAGTACGAGGGGGTAAAGTGTTTCTCAGACAGAGTACGAGGGGGTAAAGTGGAATTTACCCATTTTTTTTTTCTTGTTTAGAATTTTCCTTAAAAAAAATTCCATCTTTGTTCAATTTGTTCACTCAAACCAAAAAAAAAAAAAAAAAAAAGATTTTTTTTTTTATATGCATGCACGGTGTAAATAAATTGAACATTGAACATAATTAATGTGGTGAAAAGACATATATGTAGCTCAAGGTTCAATTTCATGAAATAGCATATTCGAATATTAAATTAAAAGGGATGATTGAAATATTATAACAAGAGTTGTTTTAATCTCGAAAAATAAGGGCCGTATTCGCCCTTATTTTGTCAGGAGTTGCAAAGGGAAGATGAAGACGAGTTCAATAACGAATATAGAGTCTCTTCCAGACGATTTGGTGTTCGAGATTCTCGTACACCTCTCGGCCGAAGATATTTACGAAAACGCCATCCTGTTTTGCCGTAGGTGGTCCCACCTGATCCGCACCCACGACTTCATACACGCACATCTCGTGCACCATTCGTCGAATCCGGGGCTTCTCATCCACGATGGTGGTATGGAAAAGGACATGGTTTTCGTGGCATCGAGAAACGGGCGAACCGAGCTATCCAATTTCAATTACAAGTTCACATGCAAAAAGAATTCTTGGCATTTCCATTACAAGTTCACATGCGAAAAGAATTGTTGGTCTAGTTGCAACGGTTTAATACTCGAGTATGATTCCTCGAGACGAGCTCTTCAAATCACGAATCCCGCAATAAAGACCCGCTTTGCTGTCCCTGTTATTAGTCGACGGATATCATCAAAAGTTCGTTCTTCTAGTATAGCGTATTCGCCCGCTTCGATGGAGTTTAAAGTGGTGATCGTACACGGGAGTTCTAGTGGATTGGCGTGCGCCATTGTTACCGTGGGAGTTCATAATTCTTGGAGGGAAGTTTGCACGCAACACTTATCTACCGAAGCAAAGAATCACCTGAAGCGAAGCAAACCGATTATAACCGACGGCTATATACATTGGGCAAAAGACGACAGTAACCCTAACCCTTGCGTACTGACTTTGAATGTAGAGACCGAAACTATCGCGCAGTATCATCACGTACTTCGAGGAAAGAGCGGCGGCAACCGTTATTTGTCTACGGGAAAATCTCTATCTTTGTTCATTCGCAGAGATTACATTTCTATGGAGGTTTGGGAAATGGAATCGGGAACCGGAGAATGGACAAACACGTGCAACGTCAACTTTGAAGCTCGAAAGCGCGAAATTAAACAGTTTGCTGACGTGGACGCTGGTATGACCTTCCTTCTCAGGCCAGCTGGTTGGTTGAAATATCGAGAGGTGGTGGTTTTCCGTGTTTGGTGTACTAAGAATTGCTTTGCTTACAATATCGTTACTCACGAAATCGACTTTTTCGAGATGGATACGAATAGTTCTTCTCATAAATTTGAACCATATACGAAGAGCTTGGTATGGATGAATATTAGGTGATCAGTTTTTAGTCGATTTCTTTCGGTTTTTAGTTTTCTATTAATTCACCATTTTTTTTCTAGTACTGATATCTAATGTATTCAAACATCTACGAATTCCAGGTTTTTAAATTTATTTTCTATTTTAATTGCAATTTAAATATCAATGAAATTCGGATTTCGAAGTAACAAAAAAACTCAATAATTGTGAGTGACCTAAAAAATAATTAAACAAACCCTATGTCAAGTATTTCCGTAAAGCCCATAATATTAAGTCAACCCTAAAGATAATTGACTCACTCACACACACACGCGCGCAATTGACAATTGCACTTTGAAAAATGGGCCTGACAGGAATTTTCATTAAAAAATTATTTAATCTTGAAGCCCAATTAGGTCAATTAGTTTAACCCTAATTTATTTCCAACGAAGCTCTCGGCAGTCAACACTCACACTGTAGTTGAAAACGATTGCTCCACCGTCACTCAGCCAATCGCCGCCGCCGGCTCGTCACCGTAGCAGGGATGGATCGCTGATAGCGGCAACGGTGGATCCCCATTTGAACACCGGTTCAACTCCAATGGCAAAAACAGAAGGGAATTCATCGGTATACTTTCTCCTTTAAATATCTTTTTTTTTAGGGTTTCAGGCAAAAACTACTGTAAAAACTAATTACCAACGCATGATTTTTCTATTTTATTTTTTGATGCAATTATAACCATGGTGTAATAAGAGTTGTTTTTTTGTTTTAAAAAATAAGGGCCGTAATCGCCCTTATTATTTCAGGGGATGCAAAGGGAAGAAGAGTTCGACAAATATAGATTCTCTTTCGGACGAATTGGTGTTCGACATTCTTTTAAATCTCCCAGCCGAAGATATTTGCGAGAACGCCGTGCTCGTTTGCCGTAGGTGGTCCCACATGATCCGCACCCACGACTTCGTAAACGAACACATTCTGCATCATTCAATCCCGGGGCTTCTCATCCTTGATTATAATCGGGAGAAGAAGAAAAATCCCTCGATCTTTGTGGCAATGAGACAAGGCCGAATCGAGATATCTGAGTTCAATTACAAGATGAGGGGAAACATTTTAGCTTGTTGTAATGGTTTGATACTCGAGTTTTACATCTCGAAACATGCGCTTGTGATTACAAACCCTGCAACAAAGCAACACTTTGATGTCCCTCGATTCGGTCACCCGAACTGTTCTAGTATGGCGTATTCCGCCGTTTCCATGAAGTACAAAGTGGTTCTCACTTATCACCATGGTGGTGACGTGTCCACTTTGCGGTGCGTTATAGCGACGGTGGGAGTGGATAAGTCTTGGAGGGATGTTTGCTTACAACACTTATCTTTCGAAGCAAAGAATTACTTGTACATGAATCCAATTACAACCGGAGGTTTTCTACATTGGACGAGAAGACACACTCACACTTCTGTTGTGACTTTGAACGTAGAGACTGAAACTATTACGCAGTATCCCGTCCCTCAAGGACAAGACTATGATAGAAGGTACAAGTACTATTTGTCGACAGGAAAATCTCTATCGTTGTTCATTTCCAACGGTAGTTTTTCGATGGAGGTTTGGGAGATGAAATCGGATTCCGGAGAATGGTCCGAGATGTGCACCATTGACTTGGAATCTCGAAAGAACGAATTTGATAAGTTACGTTGTGGAAAGTCCCCTACGTTGTTCTATCTCGCACCAGCTAGTTGGTTGAAATATCCGGAGGTGGTGGTTTTGCGTGTTTCACATCCAAGCTGTGTTTGCATTGCTTACAATATTACTACAGATGAAATCGACTTTCTCAATTTGGGGTCTAACTGTAATAATTACGAATTCGAACTCCATACAAAGACCTTGGCGTGGTTGAATTGAGGCTGGTCAATTTTTTGTGTTTCCTTTTTCTTTTTCTTGGAGAACTATTTTCTGATACTCTTTTGTACTAATATTATGGTGTTGCTTCAATATATATATATATATAGTTTTTGTTTATATATTTCTTGGTAGGTGTCTTGTCCAACTTGAAAAACATGCACTGAATTAATGAACAATGCCCAGAACTTACAATTATCGTGTTTTGAATTTTGCAAGATTCGGAATAGAAAAGGGTTAAATTACGTTTGAAGTCAAAATAGTATGATTCAAATTTAACATCTCAGTTTTATTTTTGCCAGAAATAAATTTATTTGAAGAAAGGGAAAAAAATTGTGAACCAAAAGACGATAGTCCAAAAGACTTCGGAATTCTTGTACATCTCCGTTACCTGTGATTTCATAAACGCAAATTGTGTGCAATGCGACAATGCGCACATTATCCGTTACCTGTGATTTCGTAAACGCAAATTGTGTGCAATGTGCATCATTCAACTCCAGCGACCTTAGTAAGTCCTAGTCATGGTAGTTAATCTCGCGATATACCGCGATATATATCGCGATACGGTATGGTTCCAATCAAAACGATACAACTCGGGTTATGTATCGCCGATTGATAAATACCGTTAAATATCGCGAGATATCGTATCGTATCGCTGTATCACGATACGATATTGACGATATTAGTCAACCTTTAAAAAAATGAAAAAAACGAAGAAAAAAAAATAGGTTTCTACTCTGAAAAGCGATTTAGAACAGATTTCTTCAATATCCCAACCCTAATTCACATTTTTCTCTTCAATTTCTTCACCAACCCTCACAATATTACAACCCTAATTCAATTTCTATAGATTCTTGCGATTCAAGACCCATTCGAGGCATTCTTTTGCTGGATTTTGCGATTGATGATAATGAATGCAATTGTTTAAAATTGGTAGATGATGACGATTTAAGTGACATTGATCTTCAAAATTACGGGATATCGAATATTTTAGAAATTAGGTATTCGGATTTGAACTTAGGGACAATTTGGTTAAGCTTATTTTACACAGTTGATAAACTCTTACATCTGATAAGTTGTTTTAAGAGCTGATAAGTTGTTACGTCTTACTTTTAAAATTATTTTTTTCAAGTGTTTGGATAGTGATCTTACAAGCTATTTTACTCATTATATGACCTTAAATATTTTTTTAAAGTATTTTTTAAAAAATCTTATTTGCTCTCCAGTAGCCTATAATATTTTGACTTTTTAAGATCTTTGAAAAAAATTACCTAACACACTAGATAACTCTTAAACATCTTATAAGCTCGTTTTAACACCTTATAAGCCTAGCCAAACACCCTCTTAGATGATGTTATTTGATGAACATATATGATTTTTGTCATATTTTATAATATGATGTTGAAACTTGAATTTATACCTATTTTGAAATAAGTAGTTATATTAAATTTTACATATTTATAATATTTTTATAATGTAGATATATATTTTTTACTAATTTAATAGTTGGTTAAATATCTTACGATACGGTACGATAACGATACGATACGAGACATGGAGAAAAACGATACGAGATATGTTTACGATCCGATAACCATGGTCCTAGTACTTATTCAACTCCAGCGACCTTAGTAAGTCCTAGTACTATGTTAAGTACATCGTAAAGCCCAGTTAAGTCAACCCTAATTTAATCTATATTAAGTCAACCCTAGCTTAATCTAATTAACCCTAATTTAATCTATATTAAGTCAACCCTAGCTTAATCTAATTTAGTTGAAACTTGGAAACATAGTAATTTAATCTATATTAAGTCAGCCCTAACTTAATTTAATTTCCTAACTTAATTTAATTTAGTTGAAACTTGGAAACATAGTAATTTAATCTATATTAAGTCAACCCTAATTTAATCTATAATAAGTCAACCCTAATTTAATTTAATTTAGTTGAAACTTGGAAACATAGAAAGACGATAGTTGCATTTCCTCCCTCTTCAATCTCAGTTCTGAAGAAACTCAGATTTTTCTTTAATAAGTAATTGATTAATTTAAATTGGTAAAGCTCCCAGGTCATTCCGTCAGCCGCCGCCACCGTCGATGGTCGGCATGATCGATCCCGATTTAAACATGGTTCCAACTCCGATGGCGAACACAAAGGGCAAATCAGAGGTACTTTCTCTTTTATATAATCTTTTCTTGTTATTCTTGCAGTTTAATGCTATAATAATAAGAGTTTTATTTACTTTCAAAAATTAGGGTTGTAGTAGCCCTAATTATTACAGGAGATGCAAAAGAAAGAAGATTTCAATATTAACTATAGAGCTCTTCCATACGATCTCGTGTTCGATGTTCTTTTACATCTCCCAGAGGAGGATATTTACGACAATGCCATGCTCGTTTGCCGTAGGTGGTCCCACATTATCCGTAGCCGTGATTTCGTAAACGCACACCGTGCGCGTCATTCGACTCCGGGGCTTCTCATCCTTGATTATAGTTTGCACCAAAAGGGAAAAAAAACCCTTGGTTTTTGTGGCAATGAGACGAGGCAAAATCGAGGTATCCGAGTTCGATTACGAGATGAGTAAAGACTGCAGGTTTGCTAGCTGTAATGGTTTGATACTGGAGTATGACAATTTCTCAAAACGAGCTCATAAAATCACGAATCCCGAAATAAATCAACGCTTTGTCGTCCCTCCAATTTACCCGCAAATGCCGTACCACCGTTTTTCTAGTATAGCGTATTCGGCCGCTTCGATGGAGTATAAAGTGGTCTACATTTATGACCGCGACGAAGACGCGTCCACTTTGCGGTGCGTTATAGCGACAGTGGGAGTGGATAATTCTCGGAGGGATGTTTGTACGCAACACTTATCTCCCGAAGCAAAGGGACAACTCTACCGTAATAAAACGACTACAACCGAAGGTTTTGCACATTGGACCGATGCCAAAACTCACACTCTTGTTCTGACTTTGAATGTGGAGACGGAGACTTTTACACAATATCCCGTCCCTCAAGGACAAGACAATTATGGAGACAAGTACTATTTGTCGACGGGAAAATCTCTAACTTTGTTCGATTCCGGCAGTAATTTTTTTATGGAGGTTTGGGAAATGAAATTGGAAACCGGAGAATGGACAAAGATGTACAAAATCGACTTGGAAGCTCAAAAGTGCAATTTCGAACACTTCCGAAGTAAAGGATGTAGCTTCCCCTTTGCACTCAAACCAGTTGGTTGGTTAAAATATCGAGAGGTGTTGGTCTTGCGTTTTTCGCATATGACTCGGTTCTGCGTTGCTTACAATGTTCTTACAAAAGAATTCGACTATTTCAAGTTGGTTTCTTGTAATTATTCTCATAAATTTGAACTCCACACAAAAAGCTTGGAATGGTTGGCTCGAAGCTCCAAAGTACGGTCCCATGCATTGGCTGAAATATCGAGAAGCGGTGCCTTTGCTTGATCGATTCGCATAAAAAACTAACTAGGGTTTGCATCGCGCGCATACAATGTTCTTACACGAGTATTTCTACTTTTTTCGAGGTAAAGTTCTGATAGTTATTCTCGTCAATTCAACTCCATACAAGCAGCTTCGTATGAATGAATATTAGCTAATCAGTTTAGTCGATCGGTTTAGTTCTTTTATTTTTTAATTTTCTATTCGCCATTGTTTAAAGTGATATCTCATCTATATTCATATACTTAAACCTCCATAAATTAATACAGTCGGAGCTAGGGAAATTCTATTAATTTAGTGAATTATTAAATTATCAAGGTAATAATTTAACACGTTTTTACCAATTCAGGACCGAGAGAAACTATTATTTAATTGAGATTTATTGAAAGAATAATAATTAATTAATATTTAATTGAGGTATATATATATATATATATATATATATATATATATATATATATAAAAGTAGGGTTTTTTGCAAAAACCACCCCTGTGTAATCTCGAATTGCCGGAAAAGTCCCCGTGTTAAAACAATTAGCAAATACCCCCCTATGATCAGAAGTCAGAGCCAATAAACCCCCTGTGAGCTGATCGTGTGTTACACTCGCCGATTATGCAAATGGGAGCGTATTTTTTGACTGGAAAATACCAAAATACCCTTTCAATTGTTTTATTTTTTAAATTACAGATTCACCCAATAAAAGATCCATCTTTCAATTTAGTCCTTAACATTTTCAAAAAGCCCTCTTCTCCAAATCAACCATCTGTTACCACAAGTCGTCTTTATCTTCCCATTTCCGGCGAGCCCGTGAGATTGAGAAGGAGAATCCCATCGGGGCTTCGGGTTTCAAGAATCCGGGTTGTCAGATTGTTTTCTTCTCGTCGGCCATTCATTCGAGGTGGGGGCGCCGCCGCCGCCGCCTTATACGACCGTAAGAGGTGTTGGATTGGGTGGGGAGGAGATGGTGCCCATAACACCGACAATGGGCTGCCGATTTGGGGAGATTTTTGCTTGATTTTAGCATTGGTTTTGAGGTGGATGTCGAGAGGACATCTACGAAGCCGTAGCCGCCGACGACAAAGGTATCGTCTCTAATTTCCATCTCCAGACTTCAATTCTTGGTCGGGGAGAGAGAAATGGAGGAAATTGATGTGGCTCGGAGAGGAACCGATTCAAACCGTTGCGGAGCATAGGTCAGAGGCAACGAAGATGTTGGATTGTGGAGGAGGAACAGGATGTGTTGGTGGTTGCTGTTGGAGGCGGGTGCACGGTGGTGCTGTTGAAGAAGATGACTTATTTATTTATTTTTTCTTTTTTCTTTTTATTATTTTATATTTAGTATATATACATTTTGCATTATCTTTTGTTTATAAATTTATAAAAATAATTATTTTGTTATTTTTTATATATTTTTTATTTTAAATATTTTTTAATATTTTTTTTTAATAATTACTAAAATAAAGGGTAATGTAGCATATTTTTATAAGGGTAATATAGTCATTTCATTATAGTCAACGATTTTTTTTCGAATAGGGGGTGGTGGGCTAAATAAAATCCATTATAGGGGGGTAAATGCTAATTGTTTTAACATAGGGGTTTTTTCGGCAATTAGACTTTTCACAGGGGGTTGTATGCAATTAACTCTATAAAAGTAGTATCGTAAATTAAAGCCCACTGAGGTAAACCCTAATTTATAAATTTCTATGAGGTTATCAGCAGTAAACTACTCGTTGAAACAAATAAAATAATAATTAATTAATTAATTTATAAACGGATAAACCTCCAGTCGCCGGCCCCGCCGTCTTGTCACCGTATGGGTCCCCGATGGTCGCAACTTAAAATACTTATAGGAGATGCAGACGGAAATCGACAATCTTCCGTACGACTTGGTATTTCAAATTCTTATACATCTCCCCGCCGAATATATTTACGACAATGCCATGCTCGTTTGCCGGAGGTGGTACCGTATGATCCGTACGCAAGAATTCATACGCGCGCACTTTAATTTGCGCACCACTCAACCGGACTTCTCGTCAACGATTTTAGTTCTCCAAAGAACGAGACCGTGTTTGTGGCAATGCGTGAAGGCCGAATTAAGGTATCCAACTTCTCGTACAAGATAAAAGGAGTCTACACTTGGGCCACTTGTAACGGTTTGATACTCGAGTGTCACCACTCGAAACGAGCCCGCAATAAAAACGCACTTTGTTGTCCCTCGGTTTAGTCAACAAATGTCGTGGTTACCCGATTGTCGTAGCTATACTATAGCATATTCGGCCGCTTCCATGCATTATAAAGTTGTCGTCGCTTACACGTATCCGTATTTACAAGTACGGTGCGCTATATTGACAATGGGAGTCGATAAATTTTGGAGGGATGTTTGTACCGAGCACTTACCTCCCGAATCAAAGTTTTACGTCACCAATAATCCAATTGCGACCGAAGGTTTTATACATTGGGTTCCACCAGACGGTCAAACTCGTATTTTGACTTTGAACGTAGAAACTGAAACTATTACACAATACCCCGTGCCTCGAGCGCACGACTACGAACAAATCGACAAGTGTTACTTGTCAACGGGAAAATCTTTGTCTTTGTTCTTTGTCTGCAGTGATTTTTCGATGGATGTTTGGGAAATGGAATCGAGAACTGGAGAATGGTCGAAGATGTGCAGCATTGACTTGGAACATCTGTCTTTGTCGAGACTATCGCCCGTTGGTTGGTTAAAATGTAGAGAGGTGGTGGTTTTTCATCTTCCGGATCCAACTAGGGTTCGTATTGCTTACGATGTTCGTACGCAAGAAATCGACCTTTTCAATTTGGGTTCCGGTCATAATAACTATGAATTTGAAATCCATACAAAGAGCTTCGTGGGGTTGATCGGAATGTGATCGGTTTAGTGTTTCTCCGTTCGATTTATATTCGTCATAGTCTCAACTAGGGTATCTCATTTTTCATGTATATTATGCTTGCATTATATTTTTTGAATTTTTTATTAACGATTTATTATTATTGTTACCAATTTTTTCATCCTTGGGATGAAAACGATTTGGATTTTCCCATATTTATTATTTTCGTTTCAAATTAAATTTATTATGATTCGAGAGGTAACATGACTCTCTCAGACCGCAGACAACCCCGACTAATTATAATTATCCGATCAATTGAACAATGAGGTTTCATATTTTTTAGAGTACTAATTCTAATCTGATCGGTCCGACTTTCATCTCTAATCGCGATTCATAGATGAATTTCTAAAGTATTTTCTAGGTTACATGCTGAGTTTTCTTTCTTCATTCTTTAGTTTTTATGATACATTTTCTGCATATTAAATTAAATACCATTTAAGATTTAAGTACAATTGTTACAAAAATTATTAATTATAAGGGTAAATTACAAACAACCCCCTGAGGTATGACCAAATTACAAAAACACCCCTCTTGTTTGGATAATTACAACCACCCCCCTCAACTCATCAAATTTAGTGGAATCTTCGAGATTATATGGAATATTATCACTTTTGTACCCGTTTTATCCCATTCAAACTCTACATTATGAAGCAAGATGGCCATATTATGTGATTTTTAGCTTGTATATATCAGTTTGTGGTGCATCGAAAACTGTATTTTTTACACAAAGAGTACAAACTAGAGCACATTTCACGGAATCTAGATGACTATGTTGAATTTGGCACCATAAAGGTAAGAAAAAATCATAGTTGAGGGGTAGATGTAATTATCCAAACAAGAGGGGGGTTTTGTAATTTAACCATACCTCAGGGGGGTGTTTGTAATTTACCCTAATTATAATTTTTTTAAAGAAATATACAAGAAAAAAGATACTCAATACATAATAGTAGGGCTGTGCATGGATCGGTTTTAACCACCAACCAACCCATTTTCGACCCACAATTTGTGATGGTTAATCAACCATTAACCGACCCATTTAAGTTGGGTCGATAATCTCAACCAACCCATGTATAGTTGGGTCGATAATGGTTTCTAATATGCTAAAAAGTTGGTTAGTCGGTTAATATCGGCCGACCAACTTCATTCATTAGTTAACTATTTATTAATTTTAATTAAAATATATAGTATTGTTAATTTCAAATTTTTATTTTATATCACATTTATTAAATTGTTTAATATTGACCAAAATCCTAAAAGCAATAAATCTAACCTAATTATCTAATTTGAACTATTTTAATTTTATTATTTGTTGAACTATTTATGTTTAATTGTAATATATATGCCCGTAATGTTTTGAATCTTTTATTAGAATATTATTGAACTAGTCGCATTTAATTTATAAAAGATATAGCGTTGTAACAAGTAATAAAATATTAAAAAAAATTAAAAAAATATTTAGATGGATGACCCATCAACCAAACCACCAACCAACCCATTAAATTGGTTTTCAACCATCACCCAACCCATGTTAGTTGGGTCGATAACGGTTTCCAATATTTACCTAAGTTGGTTGGATGGGTTGGTTTGGTTTTATGGCTGGTTTTTAACCAAACCAACCAACGCACAGCCCTACATAATACATATATATAACAATTAAAAAAATATTAAAACATGTAATTTTGAATGAAACAACTTTACAAAATTACAACCCACCGATAAAAATTGGTAGGTGGGGGCGTTTAATCAACACTCTCTTCCCTCTCTCTCTCTCACACACACACACACACAAACACACAGTCTGTACACACAGAACAGAAGAAGCAGCGGCGAAAATGAAGACGGTGTGCGTAACAGGAGCATCAGGCTATATAGCTTCGTGGATTGTCAAATTCTTGCTCCGGCGCGGTTACACCGTCAAAGCTTCTGTTCGTGATACCAGTTCAGTAAAACTCAAACTCAATTTCGTTTATTTATTATGTTTAGATTACAAATCTGATCTATATCCAAATCAGCTGTTTGTGTATCAATTGCGATCGAATCAGTTCAGATGTCTTAAGCTTTAATTTTATCTACTCTGTTATTTCGTGAAAATATTTGCGATTTATTGGAAAAAAATCGGAAATGAGAAACAGGCGATCCAAACAAGACGCAACACTTGCTCGCACTCGATGGAGCGAAAGAGAGACTTCACTTGATTAAAGCGAATCTTCTGGAAGAAGGATCCTTTGATGCTGTAGTTGATGGCTGCGATGGTGTTTTTCATACCGCTTCCCCTTTTTTCCTTTCAACCACTGATCCGGAGGTTTCTGCCCCCTTTTCTAATTTTCTATTTTAAATAAAATATAGAGTTCTTATAACTTTATTGAATAATTTTTTTTATCATAATTTAGTTTAGCTAGTGTTTTTCATTCGGTTCTGTTTTCAATTTCTTCAGGCAGAATTGATCAATCCTGCGTTAAAGGGGACACTTAATGTGCTTCGATCTTGCGCGAAAACACCAACCGTTAAAAGGGTAGTTTTGACATCTTCGATAGTTGCGGTTTTTGCCAACGGCAAACCGAGAACACCTGAAGTTGTAGTCGATGAGACTTGGTGGTCCGATCCTCTGTTTTGCAGACAAATGCAGGTCGGTGTTTCTATTCCTCTTATTTTGATAATGAAAATGGTAACTTTTTATATGCATTAAAAGACTCGACGAAATGTGACGACGTTGTTCGTAATATAGCAATGGTATATGCTTTCAAAGACATTGGCTGAGGAAGCTGCGTGGAAGTTTGTGAAAGAGAAAGGTATCGACATGGTTGCTATAAATCCAGCCATGGTAATTGGTCCGTTGTTGCAGCCGACTCTCAACACAAGTTCCGCTGCAATTTTGAACTTGATAAATGGTGAGTTTGATTTATAAATAAATAAATATCATGTCAATAACTTAGTTCTTCTACATTGGTGAAATCTTCACCTTTGTGTATTTGTGAAATATGCAGGTGCGGAGGCATACCCGAATGTTACATCTGGATGGGTAAATGTAAAAGATGTTGCAAATGCACATATTCTTGCATTTGAGAATCCTTCGGCTAATGGAAGGTATTGTATGGTGGAGAGTGTTGCGCATTTTTCAGAAATCGCAAATATATTACGTGGACTATACCCTACTTTCCGACTTCCCGAAAAGTAAGTCCCTTATTATGATTTCATTTTTAAACATGCATTTGATACGAAGCTAGACTAATCTGTCAACACATGCAGGTGTGCCGATGACAAGCCATTTGTGCCCACTTACCAAGTCTCGAAAGAAAGAGCCAAAAGCCTAGGTGTTGAATTCACTCCTCTCGAAGAAAGCATCAAGGAAACTGTTGAAAGCTTGGAGGAGAAGAACTTCGTTAAACCGACACCAGCTATTTAAATAAATGAAAAAAGCCCTTGTTCGGGTGAGAGTTGAAACAGTGTCAGTTGATATTAAACACAATTGACATATCCTGTATTTTTGTACTGCCTTTTCAGTAAGTATCATAATAAATTTGCACTCTATTTCATATGCTGCAAAAAAGAAAACCATTGCCTTCTCAAAAACTTGAAACTCAGGAAAAAAAATGTCTATTTCATGTATGAAAAGAAAAAAAAAAAAAAAGAATTCAATGCATAAAAATGTCCAAGGATGGTTTCGATACAATGAAACACGAATCCTTCGACACAGCACATGACGAAGAAGCGTAAGTGATTCTCGAATTCATAGAGTAATCGGAGCTGCTGTGCGGTTTGCCTACTGTACTATTAGCAACCTCTCCCAAAGACATGTCATCGTACAATGTACGTAAATCCGAAAGAATCAAGTCTTCCATGCTGTCTTCACCTCCTGTAGAAACTTCTGAAACTTCCGAACGGGAACTCGATGTTCCGGAACATTCCTCCTCCATTGCTGTTTCTGTTCCATTCGACGAAGAAAAGAACGGATCTTTCAATAGCTCACTCGCAGAGGGCCTCGAAAAAACTGGTGATAAGCACTTTTCGATAATCTCCTTGACTTCATAATCCTTGACTTTTCCGAGAGCTGCTGGTTTAATTCCGGTGGTGACTTTCTTGAAAATCTGGGCGGGGTTTGTGCATTCGGAGTAAGGGCACTCGCAAGTGGCCATCTCCATCAAGCACAATCCGAATGCGTAAATGTCAACCAATTCGTTGTACTCCTCTTCGTAGTACTCGGGTGCCATGAATTCGGGGGTTCCCGCGAATGACCTGAGCGGGTCCCGCTCTATTTCTGACGCCAGTCCGAAATCTCCGATCTTAACTTCGCCTGTGGTGGGGTTGACGAATATGTTGTCGGACTTGATGTCGCGGTGGACGATTTTAGGGCTTCGGGTGTGGAGGTATTGGAGGCCTTCTAGAATCTGGCTGCCGTAGGCTTTGATGGTCGTCGGGTCGATGGCGGCACAACCGAGTTTCTTGGTGTGGTGGCGGAGGCTGCCACCGGAGAAGAGCTCGGTGATGATGTTGACGGTTTTGCGGCGGCGGTCGAACCAGAAGCTGTGGCACTTCATGATGTTTTTGTGGTTGAGGGATTTCAATAAGACGGCTTCTGAGCAGAGGGATTTCTCTAGATTCTTCTTCTTCGAGGTTTTCGAGTCTTCTTCTTCCTCGACGGAGATCAGGCTCCAGGCGACTTCTCTGTTAGACAAATGGTCGAACGCTTTGTAGACGTCTTTGAACGCTCCTCTGCCCAGGATTTTCTTGTACCGGACGAAATTGCCGCATGGGGATTTCTCTTCGATTTCCAGATTCATGGTTTTAAAAAAAGGACGGATTTAATTGCTTGAATTTAGATCAAGAGAGAGAAAGAGAGGAGAGAGAAAGCTAGAGAACGAGGTGTTCAGAGAATGCTTCTAGGGCGACTGTGAATGAATCGTGAACTGAACAAGAACAGGGGCGGCTGTAGTGGCGACCCATCTCCGACAATGGCTTCGAACCAGATCTTTTCGTGGCCCGGTTTTTTACAACGATGGATCCCATGGCTTTGTGTTCATCAAGATTGTTCCTTTCTCTGTGAATTTCTCGAAAACCCAAAAAACAAAATTGCAGGTGAAAATCAGAGAGAACAGAGTATTGAAGAAGACGAAGAAGAAACGCACGATGAGAGAAATTTGATTTGACGGTAGCCCTAATTATGAAAGTATTGAATCTTTGATATTTTGGATTAGATATATATATATAGAGATATATGTATATATCTTCGTGTACGAGAAGAAGTTGGCAGAAAATGCAACTCTTGCGGAATCTGGAGTCTCTGATCCTACAACTCTTCAAAGTTCTAAGGATCACCGTTTTAGCGGCGTTATATAACTAATCACTCTTTTTTTCTTTTCTTTATTTAAATTTAACATTATCCAAAGTTAGAAAAAAAAAATTATTTAATTAAATTTGAATTTTTTTTTTTTTTTTTTTTTTTGAGTAAATTCAAGTCTATAACAAGTGGAAGTAGGATTAAATTTGAATTTATTGAATATATCATTTTGTTTTTTTAGTTTTAGTGAATAAAACGTGTTTCACGCAAACAATTTTTATTTTATTTTTTCTTTTGATAAATATATTATCGGCTAATTATATTATATATAATTTTAATATATTTCGATATTTGGAGTCACGTTTGACAAATTACATTTATGTTATTAGCTGTTACTCTATTAATTAATGTGTTTAATTAAGAATGAAATGATTTTGATTGATTTTTTTCCTAATTATCAATGGACATAAGCATATGTTTTTTCCTAAGTAAAATGTGTTTATCATGTTTAATATTAAAATGTGGACAAGATTAATTCAAAATTTAAAACTTTAAAAATAGTCCTATTAGAACTGCATTTACTATTAAAATAATAAATCAAATATGGTCCTATTATTTAAAATATAACACATTTCAACTTTTTTTAGTAATTAACAATTAACAATTAAAAATTAACTTCATACACTAAAAAAATAATATATTTAATAAAAGGACTCATTGGTCATTATTCAACATTCAATAAAAAAGCTTCATAATCTAAACTTACAATGGGGGCAAAACTGTGATTAATTCTCCTCTAATAAACTGTTCTTCAATAATTTCACTTCCTAAAGCTCTCTCTTATTCTAGAACTCTCCGGGCTATGTAAGCAAAAAGCCGATCGACTCTTTTGTTTCGCCAACGGAGACGAATTTCCTATCTCCCGCAACGGCGAGCGCCTCGTGGGGGCCTCGGCCCCCGTGCCATTCGAGCACATGATTTTCCCTTTCTCACGAGCATTTCGTTTCTCCTTTAAACGGTGAAGTAGCATTCTCTTCTCATTCGCAAGCTGTTTGCCTAAAGAAAGAGGCGGCAAGTCTTTGCTCGGCGAATATCCTTGTTCGTTTTCCTTCGACCGAAAACTCAACACTACCCTCTCCTTATCGAGCTGCCTTCCCAAAGGAACCGCGGGTATATCTGTCATTATACTTAAATCCGTTCTCGACTTTTGAATCTCCTCTTTCAATATTGACAGTTCGAGCTGCGCTTCGTTTGCCTTGTTCTCATACGCACGAGCTCTCTCTTTCCATTCTTCCACCTAAAAAAAAACGAAGTTGAAAAAAGAAACAATAAGTACGAATTTTTTTTTATTTTTTTTTCACAAGAGCGAAAAAGGGGTTCTTACAGCGTGCCGAAGGGATTGAATTTCGACGTCGGAATTGCGCGCTCGATTTTCCCAGAAATCGCGGGACCCGTTAAGCTGCTCCATTTCACCCCTCACCTGCCCTAGCATTTCTTGCATTTGCGACCATTGCTCTGTTTCAGCCCTAACTTGCTCGACAATCCTCCGAACGATAATCTTACACCGCCCCGAGCATTTGTTCTCGTGCCCCATTTGTTCCTACGCACCGAAAACACATTTCTCAATATTCCTCCAACATATAAACTACATAACTAACATGTAAACCTAAACGTAAACGTAAACAAGACCAATTATTTGAATTTCTTGGCCCCGAAACATAGTTAAATCTGTCGGACCGAAACAAAATCAGACACCAGAATTCAATACTAATAATCCATTAATTAAATAAGCAAGATTATTAATTAATAATATTTTTATTTTTTTTACCTGAAAGAAATGTCTGGCCGAAAAATCGGGGCAATCGATTCTCTTCGAAGAAGAAGCTGAGCTGGCAACGGAACTATTAGCTGTACTAGAAAGAATTGAATTGTACTCTTGTTCAACTCTTTCCAACATCCCCTTTGACAATCCCTCCATTTTCTTCTTCACCATATCCACCTGCACATTCGCCGAGCCACAATTTTAAGTTCGACGCATTAAAAAAATTACGAGGGGGGCCGATAATGCTTTTATAGAAATAATTTTATTCAAAATGTTCGGTTTTTATTAATTGTATATAAAATAATAGAAACTTGTTCTTACATTGGTGGACGATTTATTAGTTTCGGGTTCGTCGGATAATCCTCCGAGCTTTTCGAGACGACGCTGCAAAACGCAAGCTTTCTTGTCGAAATTATTACTCAGGTTTCGAATTTGGCTGTCTTTATTTGTTGGGATTTTCTGCAATTCGTTTAGCTTATCTGCTAAAACTTCGATTTCTTCCTCTAAAACTGCCTTTGCATTTTTCCCTTCAAAGATCTTATCTCTCCCCTGCAATTCACAGCGAATAAAAATGTATATTATATTATCCACATATTAATTAAATAAATAATTAATTAAAAGAGATTAAATAAAACTAACAGAGACAAGTGTTTGAACAGCTGATTTGAGAGTTCTCTCCATTTTAACCCTATTCTTCTCCAATTTCTTCAGAGCGAATTCTCTCTCCATTCTTAATAAATTGCATTCGGCTCTCAGTATCTCCGCCTGGAACCGCCACTTCTCCTCCGCGAATCCGCCGTCGTCTTCCGCCACTCTCTCTCTCCTCCCGGCGACGGGTATTTTCGAGTTGGGGTCCGGGAACTCCGGCGGGGAACTAGTTTCCTGATCGAAGAGGTTTTCGAGCTTTCCTTTAGAGGAGGAGGAGGGATGATTTTGGTGCATTAGGAGTAGCGGGTTATTGTTGTGGTGGTTTTGGGTGGTGGGTTTCGATTGGCGGCGGCGGGTTCTGCGGCTGCGGGGGAAGTGGAGGATTTTGGGGCTGGGCGGCGGCGGCGGAGTTGGATGCCATTTGGTTCTTCTTGATGCAGTTGTTGTTGTTGTTGTTGACATGGTAAACTACTCTTGTCTGAGTGTGTGTGTGTGTGTGTTTTGGGGGGTGGGGTTTTCAGTCTTTAAGAGGAATTTGAATTCAACGGTAAAGGTATATATATACAGAGGGAGTGAGCTCTGCTGTGCTGGTGTTTTTTTCGGAAATGACCAAATTGTCCACTATTTTGTCTTTATCTGTGGTTTATTTTTTTTCCCTTTTTTGGGTTTGTTAAAATGGTACACTTTTACTATGAAATCTAATAAAAAAATTATTTTTTTATATTCATTATTAATAGTTCTAATGGCTATCTTAAATATTAAAAAAAAGGGTCTAAAGTTAATTGTAAAATGAATTAATTGAAACAAACTTAAAATGAATTAGTGATATAATTTCAATTAATTGAAATAAACTTAAAATTATTATTATTATTATGGGTAAATTACAAACACCCCCTGAGGTATGGTCAAATTACAAAAAACCCCCTCTTGTTTGGATAATTACATCTACCCCCTCAACTATAATTTTTTCTTACACCTCCACCCTTATTGTCTCAAATTCAACATAATCATCTAGATTCCGTGGAATGTGCTCTAGTTTGTACTCGTTTTGTGTAAAAATACAGTTTCCGATGCACCACAAATTGATATACACAAGCTAAAAATCACATATTATGAGATCATCTTGCTTCATAATGTAGAGTTTGAATGGTATAAAACGGGTACAAAAGTGATAATATTTTATATAATCTTGAAGATTCCACTAAATTTGAGGAGTTGAGGGGTGGTTGTAATTATCCAAACAAGAGGGGTGTTTTTGTAATTTGACCATACCTCGGGGGTGTTTGTAATTTACCCTTATTATTATTTATCTAAAATTTGATTGGTTTGTGGGATGTGTAGAGAAGAGGCACGCGCGACCTCGTAACGTGAAGCAGAACAAAGATTTTGAAATGGCAATCTTATTCAACTTTATAATATTAATAAATATTGGGGTAAGTACATATATACACACAGAGAGAGAGAGAGAGAGAGAGAGAGAGAGAGAGAGAGAGAGAGAGAGATTAGGTGACTTTTAATGCAGTGTACTTGTGTTAATCAGCTTTTAGACTTTGAGTTCAAATCTTCTTAAAATAAAAAAAAAAAATTAAGGAATTCTTAATTTATATATTTGCTGCATGAAGTCTACATGAATTCCCATTAAATATTAAACAAATTATTAATTTAAAAATATTGTTCTAAAAGTACATTAGAATCGACAGAAATAATAAATTACCAATGATATTTAATTAATAAATGAAAATATAATAAAAATGTCAAGGGGCGGACTATTGTACGTAACTTGTGACTCCAATTTATTTATATATATATACCTATTCAAGGAACTTGTGATGAATCAAATTTTGAAATAGCATCATCATATTATTATGATGAAAAAAGGACAATGAATATATTTAATAATAATATTCCACAATATTACCTCTTCGATATGCTGAAAATATAAATGTACTTATTGATTGTTTATTTAAATAAAATAGAAAAAAAAGTTGCAGGGTTCTCTGCAGGGAGTTGACATGGCAATCAAAAGTAAACAAGACATTGATGCTTCGTGAATGTCATTAATTCATTTTATTTAATTTTATTAAAAAATTAAATCATAGTAAAAAAAAAAAAAGACAGCGATATATATATATATACAAGAAAAGGCAGAAGTGATTAATCACACACCATACGAGGTGGTGGGGGTGGAGCTACTCATTCATTTACTACTGCACTTCCATTCTCATTTTCTCTTTCTTTTTTAATTAATATTTACATTAATAAATTCTATTTATTTATTTATTTACAGTCCGTGCCGTTTAAGGTGTGTGTGTCATGTATATATATATATATATATGTATAAATGTTTGAATATTCTTTATCCCTTCTCTAACTCATTTATTACTACATCATTATTTCCTAGGTAGTGTACTATTTTACCACTATTTATATTTTATTCATTTACATATATAACCCTTGAATTTTGAATATCCAGCTGATTATTTCATATTTATATATTTTTATTGATTGAATATTTCATGATTTAAAAATAAAAAAGATTAAATATCTACTTTATTTAAAAAGAAACAGATTACTGTTGGGAATATGACAATAACTATTTTTAAAAAGACAAAAAGAAAAAAAGGGGATCACCCCAATGAAATGTTCCTGATTATTTCAAAAAAAAAAATAAAGTATTTAATTTAGTACCACTCCGATTTTCGATGTTTAACTATAATTAATTAATTGTTTTCTTGAAATTATTCAAGATGTTTATCTATTATATTGCTAATGACCGTTTGAAATGGCTTATTGTCACAAAAAAATAAAAAATTATTAAACAAACAATAATAAATTGAAATTCAAAATTTTGAAAAGCCCTAATGTGTCTATGTGGTAGAATAATTAAAAGTGAGTGAATTATTATTGGATAATTGGAAGGGATTAGTTGAAAGTAAAGCACTAATTTGTATTATTCATTAGAGGTTATGGATTGTCACTCACAATGATGGACAATATAATATATATAATTAAGTACAAAGGTCCACCTAATATTGGAATCTACCCTTTGTCTTATTATTAATCACGTGTCATTATTATTAACTTATTATTATTATTTTCTTGATTGATTGACAATCATATATGTGTGTTTGTATTGTAATATATTGTTTTTTTCCACGTCATCATTTTTTTTTTCTTCTGTATATAATGGTGGGAAATTGTATTATAGGTTGTCCCACAGGAAAGAAGGTTGCATATTGTCATATTATAGTTATTTATTATTCGGATATTCTTGAATTTGAACACTAATTAATTAATTAATTAATTAATCATATGTGGGAAGGAAGACTATTTTTACAAGACAAATTTGAGCCATCTTTTCCATTCTTTATGTTCTCAAACAAACAACAAAATACAAATTTATGAATAATTACGATTTTATATATTAGTGAGAATAGGGAAATTAATTTGAATTTTTTTCAAATATTATTTATGAATTTTAATTTTATATCAAAAGTGTTGGATATCCACAAGTGTAATTAAATACTTCGCGAGCTTTACAATATGGGGCTCCGAAAGAAACCCGATCCATGGTCAATGGGCCCATATTTCAAGCCCACGTTATAGTGCTTTTTTCTTCATTAAACTTTGTGAATTCAGCCCATTAACAAATCAGAATCATCATTTTTAGAAGAAAAAAGAAATCGTATTGTTTTCGAAAGTGAAAAATTAATTCCAAATTGTTCCGAAAAGTTCGATAAACTGGTGGAATTTTTCAATATTGAATGAAAAAACGAAAAACTCTATTATGTGTGTACGTAATTATAATAATAATAAAATATATATTTCAATTCCGATAAATTAAAAAGTCAGAAAACTTGAGAATTTGAAATTTTGAATGAAAAATATTATTTCAGAAATATTTCGGATGGAATTCGGTGAGATAAAAAAGAATAAGGAAAAAGAAAATAATAAATAACAAAATAAAATAATAGAGAAATGGACATAAATCAATTTGGAAATTAGAGTCCCACCACAAAACCTAAGAACCACCAATTTTATTGCTTAGATAAAATTAGATATCTACACCAACCAATTGGAACCCACCTTAATTTTAGGATAAGAGAAATGTATCATATTTGTATGAATCACTACTTTTTTTTTTTTTGAACTACAACAAACTAAAATATTGCACTATCCAAATATCACATTTTCACCAATAGCTGCAAAAATGGCTTCCATGACCATGATGGCATCATTCTTGGGCGGCTCAGCCGCAGCCGCCGCCACCACCACCACCCGCCGTCACATGGTGGTTGTTAGGGCCTCAAAAGACTCCTCCGGGGAGGAAGAGAGCAGCAGCAGCAACAACAACAGCAGGAGGGACTTGATGTTTGCGGTGGCGGCAGCGGCTGCGTGCTCGGTGGCTAAAATAGCAATGGCCGACGAAGAGCCGAAGAGGGGAAGCCTTGATGCTAAGAAGAAGTACGCAGCTGTTTGCGTTACGAACCCTACTGCTCGCATTTGTCGCTATTGATTAATCGAGATTGTTTGCTAATTTTATTCACTCTCCTTCATGCATGGGAATTATATATTAAAATTGTTTTGTTGCTCATCATAATTAATGTTTGTGTTGTTTAATGTCCATATTACTTGATATATAAGTTATTTTTGGGCAATTTTGTCTTCCATTATTATTAAAGAAATGAGAAAAAAAAAATAAAAAAAATTAAAACAAATTAGTGCATCATTTTATTTTTCCAGTAGAGAAGAACTAAATATGCCAAACTATGATCTTGTGACAGAACAGCGTGGCTAAACATTTGTCATTGTTTATATCAATATTTTTGTTAAACAAGATTGTTCATATATTTAATCTAATATTTAACCTATGTAGCACGGAAACTTCAATATCTTTAACGTTTCTACATTTCGGAAACATTTCATGTCGATACTTGAAGACACCTGTCGGGCACCTTATGGGCCATTTGGCAATTTCTAAAAAGTTAGAAACATCTTTGAATATGCCATTTCCCCTCTATCCGTTTCCCCGTATCTTCGTTTCCGTGTGCGAGCTACATAGCTAATAACATAATACCTCTAAACGGATAATTATCGACGTAGCCCTAGTGAATCGGTTGGCAGTTGATTATAGGCCATAAATTAAAATTGATAACCAGTGGTTGATGATATTAAAAAAAAAAATCCTGAATCTCAAAACCGACGAAGAAAGCTTTCCGATCAAAACAAGTTTACGTGAATATTCAAGGAAAAATCACAGAAAGATACATCTGAAAACTGTCTTACATTTTACAGATGAAGAAACTAGCTTATGCAAAGCCCAATTTATGAAATAAAAATAAAAACAACTTTAGTGGTCCAATAACTTAGCAAAAGTTTCATACCAAAACGAAGAAATCTCCAAACGAAAAAAGTTTGCGGAAGAACCAAAAACATAAACACTCACAGAGCCTAGATACAAAATGATTCTGTGGCCACCTTCCAATTATATCAGCTGTTACCGACCAGTAACAGTGACTTGGGAATTCACGTCTTTTGTAACTTCTTTTCTCGTAGTTCACTGAATAATACCGTTTTGATGGGTGGCCACATAATTGCGGATGATATCAATTGCCAATTGGTGAGCTGTCTTATCTTGAATTCTTGCGAGAGCATCGATGCTTTCATACGTCTCCTTGTCAGCAAACAGTTTCAGGTTATAGCGCGGTGGAGATAACGGTATTCCTTCCCATTTGTCCACCAGCTCCAGTAGTTTCTCATTACCCTGCAATGGAAAATAAAAATAAATTAAAAAAATAATAAAAAAAATTAATTTAATGTTGGATATTATAAGTAGGGAGAAAGATGTAGGATTCATGGCCTACCATGCGGTTTGTGAAGTCTCCAAATGATTCTTTAGAGAGACGTTTGCGCTTCCAGTGATAAAACAAAGGTTCCAGAACATTCTCGAGATTTTGGATCTTAACCTTTTCCTTGAAGGTTTTTGCAAGTGATGTTTGGTTGGGTGTTCCACCAAGCCACACCTACGGGAAAAAAATAAAAAAATCAGTCCCGTTTTGAGTTCGAGTTTGGTTAAGGGATATAAAAATTAAAGTACATACCTGATAACTATTTGGACCATCACCAACCAAACCAAGTTCAGCCATATAAGGCCTAGCACACCCATTTGGACAGCCGGTTATTCTTACCACCACAGATTCGTTGTACTTGAGGCCAACCTAACAAAACATACAAAAAAATATTACATCATGCGATTACATTCCCTACTGAATTCAAATTGTTGTGAGAGAGAGAGTATACTTTCTCAAATACAGCTCGAACACGCTTAAGAATGTCAGGTATTCCACGTTCTGCTTCTGTAATTGCCAAGGGGCAGAGTGGAAATGCTGGGCAAGCCATCGCTGTCAAATTTAAAGGATCTACATACCTTGGTTGCTGTTCACACATACACTTGGTTAATATTTATTTGGCTTCCAAAGATCTCAAACTAATCAATTTCCAACGATGACAGTATATGTTAAGAATCGTAATGCAGAAAATTTGAATATAAGATATTACCAGCAGACCACCCTGAGCAAGAACTGTAGTAATGGGACGCTTCCATGCTTGGCGGATATCACACAACACAATATTCTGGTTTGGTGTTATGCGTACGTTCAAATTGTACTTCTCGATTATCTCCCTTAGAGTCGTCTTCATTGCCCCTTTGATTCGGCCACTATCAACGTGAAGACCGCAAAACAATGCACCGTCTCCCTGTAAAACAAGCATTTACCCTAATAATTATTAAAAAGAACTAGGAAGAAATGTAAAGCTAAAATGCAGATGAAAATATCGATACATGCAGACCAAAGGATTCCACAATTAAACTCGAAAATATAAAGCATATAAACTGCATATCTTAACCTAAAGCAGACCTGCTCGTGCCATCCCAAGTAGCTTTTAAATTCCCACTCGGGTAAATCGTGGCAAGGCTCGATCTTCTTTCCATAGTACTGCTCGACAACAGTTCTGAACTTTTCAATTCCCCACGAGCTGAGTAAGTATTTCATTCTACTGTACTTGCGGTCATCCCTTCTCCCATTTTCTCTCTGTGTGACAACAATAGCCTTCACTGCGTATAATATGTCCTCTTTTGGCACATAACCCAACGGTTCTGCCATCTGAGGGAATGTGCTGTCTAACCTATGTGTTCTTCCCATCCCACCACCAACCTGCAAAGATTATCGTCATCGACTTAAAATCATCATCATATAATATATTTTTATTATTTGAAGAGGAAAAAAGAATTTACGTATAAGTTAAAGCCTTGCGGTTCCCCATCAGCATCCGAGACAACAACAACACCAATGTCATTTGTGAAGAGATCCACCGAGTTGTCTGTCGGCACAGTTACTGCAATTTTGAACTTCCTTGGCAAGAACTGAGTTCCATAGATAGGCTCAGGCGAGTCGACAAAGTTTGTACCATGGGAATTATCATTGCGAGCTTCCACAACTTCAGGAGGTTCTGCAGTCAAAAATCTTTCTCCGTCCACCCAAATATCATAGTAAAAACCCGACTGAGGGGTTAAGAGCGAGGCGATATTTTCTGCAGTTTTCTGTGCAAATAAATAATCTTTTCGGTTATACGGGGCTGCTGGAGCGAGAACGTTTCTGTTGAGATCACCACATGCACCAAGTGTAGAACCCATACATTTAATGATGGAACTCATGACAGTCTTGAGATCCTTCTTCAAAACACCATGAAGTTGAAATGTTTGCCTAGTTGTCAAACGAAGGGTTCCAATACCGAACTGATCGGCCAGATCATCCATGACCAGATAGAGTTTGTTTGAAACCTTTCCACAAGGGTTCTTCGTACGAAGCATAAAGGAGTAAGATTTTGTACCACGTTCATCTCTGTTATACTGTTGATAGCTACCATGGAACTTGATCAACTGTGTAGCAGCCTCGTTAATATTAGGGGCATCGGTTAACATCTCTTCATTCAGAGGATATCTTATGAAGTCACTGTGCTCCTTGAAGATCTCGACTTTACTCCGTTTTGGCTCAACAGAGGTATCTGGTTTCACAGGCTGCGAATATTCATGAAAATCATCAAATTGATAAACTAGTTCGATATAAAACATCTCAACTTGATTTTGACACAATTATCCCATGCAAAGAAATAAAGGAAAATAAATTACAAACAGAGCATGTTAGTCACTTCTTCTTATAACCATAGATCGAAAAAAAGTTGAAGTGGAAGAACCATAGATTATGTAATAGTTGAAACACAGGGACCAGTTCACACGCTATTACGATTATACCAAAGTGGTTATAATCGATTAAATATCTTGCTGTTATGATCAATGTGCTGAAAAGCAACAAGTATTTTGGGTCTCAAGCCAGTACTTTTGATTTACAATAGATTAGCTATCTTTTCTAGTTTAGCATGCATTTCATCAAAAAAAAAAAAAAAATCTCCATTTTCCAGTTCCGAAAGTTTCAGTAATCAATCCATCAAAATTAAGCCAATTTCTGAGATTAAAAGCTCTCACTTAAACCATCCTTACATTCCAAATCATAAACCCAAAAAGAATTAAAAAATTTATAACAAGTAAAATAGCTCAACAGACTTCCTTCATTGTTGCCATTTGAATCAAAAACCACATAAAATTCATTCTCAATTCCCAAAGAGGAAAAAAATAAGTCGAAAAGGGGAAAACCAAACGGCGGAAGAAATGAAGAAAAAAATGAAAAAAAATAAAATGAAGTGGAATAAAAAGGATACCGTAGAGACAGCTCTGATGAAAGAGGCGGTGGCGGCGGCGGAGGGAATGAAAAGCTGGGGGCGTTTGGCGAGCAAAAGAGAATTGGAAGCACTCTTCAAGCCGTTGAAGCTCCTTCCAATCTGGAGTTTGGGGTCCTTGGCGATGGCCGCGTTGGCGGCGCCGAACGACGTCGTCATGTGGCACCGATGCTCCGGATTTTAGGGTATTTTCTCTTCTCCGGTAAAAGATTTGATTTGATTTGGGTGGAGAAAATTTGTGGTGGTGGTGCCCAAACCAAGCACACTATGAGAGGGTGGTGGCGACTGCCGAGTGAGACGTCACGTGCCTACCACACGAGCCTTCTATAGCTATATCTCCACGCGCTTCTCCCGTGCGTTTACGGACAACGCGGAGTTTTGATTTTAGTTTTGAATAATTATATTTTTCAAGATTTTTTTTAGTGTCAATTTTATAACTAAAATGCTGAAAAAAAAAATATATAATAAAATTTTATTTGATAATGCATATATAAATGAGAGATTGAAGATTAGTTGATGAGGGGCGCGCGTGGGTTTGGAAATGGAAGGCCTGAAAAGGAAAAAGAGAATTTGGAGAGTGGTGGTAAACAAATTTGGTACATTGAACCTAGACAGATTTGTATTAGAGACTAAAAGGTCAAATTAGCTATACGGCCTAAACGGAATAATACCACGTGTCATCACGGTTGTTCGTGTTACTTAAGAGACAAAGATTGCGGACTGAATATTTTACTTTTTCGAGTCAGAAATATATTATATTTTTAATGAATTTATTTAAAATATAACAATCGAATCAACTATAATTAATATATTTGACATTAATAATATAGACTTTGGGTAAAAGTGTGAGTTTTCATGGACCAAAATAGTGAACTAAACATAAGAGTTCAAGACGAATTTGTATTAGCCTATTTGAACTGTACCCGTTTTTATCGGAGGTTGAATCAATCATCATAAAACAAGAGAAACGAAAACAATAGAATACATTATAGACGACCAAACTTCCGCCGACGAGAAGCAAATGTAAATACATAGCAGGCGTATAGGCAAACAAGAAATAGCATCAATACGTAAGCAGCACATTTCGCATCAAAGGTTTCCACTGCACAACAAGAAATAGCAGTAACGCAGGCGGATCCAACAAAAAACGGAAGCACAAAACAAAGAAAAGCATGCAACTCGTTTACTCGAAATGAATTACAGCCAAAAACACATTTCAGTATCCTACAACAGTTTTACTACTATCGACATCTTACTTATCAAGTTTTTTTCAATTACAACTAGTAGTTTCAATCACTTTTTGAAACATGTATTGAGCCAAGATTTGAGCTTCAATAAGAAGCAGCAAAGGATTGCTTATTTATAAGCAGTAATCGAGGTATACAAATTTATACTTAGTCAAACAACCAACAAATTCAAATGATCACTGATTAACCAGCATAAGAACATAATAACACATTACAAAAATTCACTC
>NW_012192829.1:1969250-1999250 GCF_000504015.1 Erythranthe guttata
ATGCAAATTACTCAAGAATGAGGTATATCAGACGCTAACCATCTCATCACCAAATTATACAAAATTAAATTCTAATAAAAATCACCACTTCGAAACTTCTTCAAGAAAAACCACAAGTGACCACAAGGTATATCAAATGCCAGCCTTATATCACTTGCACAAAAACTATATTGAATAAAGATCAGACATAATTGAAGACGTACGTACGAGAACATAATTAAAATAGATAACAGAAAAAAAATATCTGCACCAGAAACTTCTAAATCATTGGAATTTAGAAAAGCAGGACAACCCCGTAATAAACGAAACTTGGCTTGCATTTTCTTGAAGACAAAAACAGAACAAAGTTAATCATATTACGATGCACATTCCAATTTCCACATACAATCATAAGCACATTGTGTGAAAGTTAATACTGCAAAGACTCGGCAATAGATATCAATTGAATTTGTGTCGACAATAAGACGAATAAATAGAGCTAAAAAGAGTATTTAGCTTCACACTAAGCATTTTATTTTCAAAGAAAAGAAGAAAAAAAACACAATATTAATTAACCAATGCGAAATATAGAGCCAACACAGTGGATCACGATACGAATTCACAACATGTAGTAGCATCAATAGTACAATATAAACACAGATCCTTAAAAAAAGTAAATCAAACTTCCCTTCTTTAGGGTTTACCAAATTCACAGAAACGCTAATATATAGAAATTGGGCGATCAAACCACCTCCTTGGCGGGTGCCGGTGGTGCGTATTTCTTGACATCACCGTCAACAACCTTGGGGATTGCCACGTAGCCCAACTTCTTCTTGGCGGCAGCAATTTCGTCGTCGTCGTCTTCATCGTCGGAAGAGGAAGAGCCATCGACGAAGTCAAAGCGGCTGGGGGTGAAGAGGGCCCACAAAAAGTACATGACGGCCGCCGTGAGGGCCCCGCACCCCACGCCGAAGAGAAGGGCTCCGACCACGCTCATGATGTCCTTCGTGCGGTCGCGGATCGAGCTCGAGACGGAGGAATAGAATTTGAGGGGGAATTCGGATGACGTCATCGTGGACGACGATTGGGAATCGTCGTAGAAGGCGGGGTCGGAGTCGATGCTGATGTAAGGGCGGCGATCGGAGATGGGGGTGGTGGAGGTGGAGGTGGAGGTGAAGATGAGAGTGATGTAGCGGGGGTTTTGGTCGCGGATGATGGAATTGGGGTTAGGGTTAGGGTTAGGGTTACGGGAGAGGGAATTGTAAGGGTAATAGGTGGTGGTGGTGGTGGCTGAGAAATAGAAGAGGGTTTTGCAGGGGCGGGCGGAAGCGGTGGCGGCGAGGAGAGAGAGGAGGAGGATCAGTGGGAGAGCGGAGGTCGCCATTACCACGCTGTTCTCTGTTAGAGAGAGAAAAAGTAGAGAGAGAAAGGAACGGCAGAGAGAGAGAGAGAGAGAGAATTCGGTAAACAAAAGAAAATGAAAAGGGCGTTACTATTTTTCAGAAATAAAACGCAAGGTCCACATAAATCACACTTTTGTGGTAATCCCTTAAAATTGGGTAAATTATATTTTTGCTCCCAAAAGTATAGCATACGGCATACTTTTTGTGTTTATTTTCTAATAAATATTAATCTATTTGAATTCCTATCCCACAAAATTCGAAAATTTCAAAATTGTAATTTTTTTGAACTCATAATATAAAATAATATTTCAAAACCCTTTTTTTTTTTTTTTTTTTTTTGTAATGCGAGAGACGTAAATCAGACAAGCTCGTTTGCTGCAACCATTGGGCACATCCTAAATTTTTTGACTCATAATCGGTTGATTTGTAAATTTCGTTCCAATTCCCACTTTTACAGAAAAGCCAAAATGACATTATTTACTATAATATGATTAGATGAGTTGAAACTTTGAAATAGATATACATTCTTCTTAATTATGCTTCTAGTCCACATTATGGTTGATTAAAAATGTTTAGTGGACATAACTATCTATTTATTCATATTTAGTCCAAATTATATTTAAAATGAACTAAAACTAATTAATTACAATGAAAAGAAAAGTACATTACAAAAACTCAAAGAGAAGCCCTTTAACACATTTTCTCAACAACAATGGCATAACTATCCACATTTGACTCATAATATGTACAGTGCAAGAAGAACTACCTCCCTCAAAAGACGTTTTTACCCCCACCCTATTAAAATACTCCCACGCTTTTAGCTATTTACAAACACACACAAAATCAACCTAAATATAAACAGAAAACAAAGCACTCTCCAACCTAAGCCTCTCTCAGTCTATAATGATATGTATTGGGGCCAAAAAAATAAATTTAAATGAAGAAAGTGTAATACAAGAAACAGCAATCTCACATGAACTGGCCCGGAAAACCGAAAGGACGAGGAGGAAGAAAAAAACGCACACGATGACGTGTTCCTTTTTTAGCGCTCGTTTTTTTTCCCTATTTCAGATTTTTTTTTTTTCGTTTGGAAAGATGATTATCTACCTTCGTTAGCTATATCTACGGAGCCATCCTTTATCAACTTCAAGCTTAAACTATTGAATCTCTCTCGTGAATATTGCCTCGATGCTTTTCTCCAATCCGTACCAGCTTTCATCATTACAGCAAATTCTTCAAAACTTATTCGCCCATCCTGCGATTTTTTTTGTTAAAGAAGCTTTAGAAACTATGTGCGTTGATCGATTATCAATTTAATAATTGTTGGGAATAAATAAGTGACCTTGTCCGTGTCGACATCGTGCATGATAGCACTGATAACTTCCTCGCTGTTGGCATTGTCTTCATCACTCAAAGCATCTCGAAGCTCTTCAATCTCTATATATCCGCTCCGATTTCTATCGAAAAAGGCGAAAGCTTTGTGTAGGTGCTCATCATTCGCCATTTTCCGAAGATGAACTAATACGGCGACAAATTCCCCGTAATTCAAAGTTCCATCTCCATCAACATCAGCCTGTAAAAAACAAAAATATAATTGAAAAAAATAATAATATATTTAATGTTATAGGTGACTAAAACTATGGAAATTCGAAATTCCGCCTATTTCGGAACAAGTTTTTTTAATCCAATTTTTGAAATTCCGATTTTTCAATTTTTTTTTTGGAACGGAAATGGAATAAGGTTTTCACTTCCGCAAAAAATTGGAAATTTTCCGAGATGAAGGAAATGAGTGATGGAAAGACTGGAATATAATCCTTACAGCTTCCATTAGAATCTGAATATCCGGGTCGGAAATCTGGTGGCCAAGCTTTTGCAGACCAACTTTGAGTTCTTCGAGGTTGACTTTACCCCTCTTTCCGGAATCCATCATATCAAACGCTTCCTTAATTCCAGCTGCCTCTTCAACCGATAAATGCTCTGCCACAACCTACACATGTCACCATACAATTGCTTTCTTTATTTAATTAAATATATATATTATATTTATATATATAGTCGACAACGGCAAAGTACCCTTAGAGCTCTCTTTTTGAGCTTATTCATCACCGAGAATTGCTTGAGCCTTGCTTTCACAGTCTCGCCCAACGAGACATTTGGTGCCTTTTTTATATTTTGTAACCATGAATGTTCTGTATTTATACAAGTGTAAGATCAAATCAATAATCGTGCAATGGTGCAATTCGATTTTGGATTAAGCAAGGATAATTATTTACCAAGGACTTGACGAGCTGTGAGACGCCTACTGGGATCTGGATCGAGCATTTTCTTGACAAGATCCTTCGCATTGTCGGATACTTTAGGCCATGGATCTCTTTTAAAATCAATTACAGATCTGATGATTGCTTGCGCCACTCCTTGCTCGGTTTCTGCACAATCGGAATAAAAATGGGGAATGAGTCGGCTAAACTGGATGTCGGGTGAGAGGGTTATGCATGAATGAATGAAGACTGCCCTAACACGCAACAAGTCTATTTCAAAATTCTACTTTAAACATGATTTTGACAATCTTCCAGTTCGATTATGGGAAAACTCAAAACATCAAAGTCGTAGCTCTTTGAATAAGGTTTCTAGCCCAATTTGAATCGGCTAACTTGGTAGTTCGACGAGAAAGTTGTGCATAATCTTGGATTTATGGCACCGGTAAAATTGACACGACATTTAGCATTTTAGTTTTTTTTTTAACCTACTTTTAAGTTTTAACTACAACCATATAACATCTCCTCTCTCAACGGTGCAGATAAAAGAGAAAATACCGAAACTAACCTGCCCAAAATGGAGGAACACCGCAAAGTAAAATATATAGGATAACTCCAGCACTCCAAACATCAACCTCTGGTCCGTAATTACGTTTCAGTACCTCTGGAGCCATGTAATAAGGGCTTCCAACAATCTCATTGAACTGTTCGCCTAAAATTCGATCAAAAAATATTATTAAAGCACGAAGAGTGAAGGAGCTAAATGTTTATAATTTATAAATAAATAAAAAGGCATATCGGTGAGAAGATAAGTTACCAGGTTTGAAGAAAACTGATAGACCAAAGTCAATTGCTTTTAGGGGGCTCGTTTCTTTCTTATTTGCAAAAAGAAAATTTTCTGGTTTCAGATCACGATGCATCACTCCTTGCTGATGGCAGACCTACAGACCAACGAACGAAGCAGCATTAAGATAATGCTATAAGCAAAAGATACGAGCGAAAATAAACAAGAATAGTCGTAAATTTCAACGAGTTTAAGCAAGTAAAGATCGATATATCACATCTATTTCAATATGCATGCAAAAAAACAAAAAGCTCTACCAAATGCATTCCATTAAGACTATCATAACACACTAACAAAAAAACGAAAGAATCCGATCATTTTCAATAGCAATATAACCTGCACGACTTCGACAATAGTCCTCATAACAAGAGCAGCAGCCCTCTCCGTATAATGCCCTCTCGCCACAATCCGATCGAACAATTCACCCCCTTCGCATAATTCCATAACAATATGCACCGCACTATCGTCTTCGTAAGTGTCCTTCAACGTCACAATATTCGGGTGCTTAGGCATACGCCTCATGATTTCTACCTCCCTCCTCACATCTTCGATATCGACAGCTGTCCTGAGCTTCTTCTTCGATATCGACTTGCAAGCTAATCTCTCACCGGTTTCGATATCAGTGCACAGATAAGTAACCCCAAATTCGCCTCTCCCCAGCTCCCGCCCCAGATCGTATCGGGCCGTGATGTTGTGGCCCGTCGGATCCTTCAGCACAACGAGGTTGTTCGGACCGTTGGATTTGTGGCTGGCGCCGTAATCGATTGAGAATGGATTGGGTTTGTTGTTCCTCTTCTTCTTCGCGTCGGTGGAATGCGAAGGTGGTGTGGCGCAGCAGTTCCCCATGATTTGGGAATCGGAATTACAATCTCGATTTCAGAAATATAATTGATTTGTTATCGACGGAATTCACGAAATACGATCGTGAAAAAAAAAAAAAACAAACAAACACCTGTGTTTTTTTTACAAGCAGAATTTCCACGAACAATGGAACAAGGAATTATAATTTTACGCAACGAAGACACAGAATCTGATTTTGGAATCACCAATTAGGGATTACAGAAACCTAAAAAGAAATTAGAAAAATGCAGGATTGAATAACTTTATTTAATTTTTCTCGGGATTTTTTGGTGAGAAAATGTGGACAAAAAGCAACTGATTGAAATCAAAAACAAATGTAAACATGGATTGTTTGAATTTGTGAACGAAGAACTGATGAAGGTCGGAATCGGAATCTGCGTTCAGGGGAAAAGAGAGAGAGACTCAAAAAAGCTGTTTTTTTGCAGAGATTTGTCTCTCTCATCAACCTCCTAATCCTCTCTCTCTCTTTCTCTCTCTAGACGTTTGCTTTTATACCTTCATTTTCTTCTTCCTTCCTCTTCTACGGCAATTATTTATTTTACACTTGGATAATATTTACATTTTATTTATTGATTTAGATTGATGAGATTAGTTAAACTAACGGAATAATTAAATTCTATTTAATTAGTTCTTATTTGTGTTTTGGATCGACTCGCAATTATTTGCTTTGAGTTATTACATTTGAATTTTATGTCACGTCTCATATTTCTTTGTATACGTGTTATATATATGTATGGTGTAGGCCATAGGGAGTAGGAGTAGAGTACTTCAAATAGTGGTTTGTGTGAAGTCCAATGGGAAAGAAATTTGGCAATTGAAAAAATCTCACCGAAAATCCACTTTTTCTTGTGGCGGTTCGATTTAGATATTCTCTCATTTAATGTTGAACTTTTTCGACGAAAAATTAGTGTCTCGCTTATCTGCAGCAAGTGAAAGACGGGGGAAGAATCGACAATTACAAAGTGCAGCGGAATGGAAGTAATTTGACTACCTCTTTGCTGCGATCATCATCGTCTGTAAAAAGCATGGGACATTAGAAACAAACAAATAAAGCTATTGTCTACAAGTCATTATAGCACTTCGAGAATCTATTTTCGAAACGTCTTCTTTCAGTACAACGATCGAGGAATGTTTAATCCTCGCTAAAGAGTTTCACTCGTGTTCTTTTCATTTGTTAAGCGGACAAACAATCATTTAACTCATTGACATGACTCTAAGAGACGCATATAACTGGTGTATTTTGCTACTTCACCGAAAAAAAAAAAGTAAGAATAAAGAAAGTCAAGTGTTCATATTTAATTTCGACCAATTTACACCAATTATCAATAAATTTGCAAATAATAAATAAGAAAAAAAAGAAGTCAAAGCACATAAGTCCATACGTGCTATACACACCACAAGATTCAAAAAGTTAGTCACACCACAAGATTCAACACATGAAAAGTCATTGTTAGGTTATATTAAATTCAGACTCGTCCTTGATCTTTGAAATATTGTACTACATCAATATCAAAGTTTATTTAATTAATACACATATATGTTTGCAAGTTCATTTATTTTATATATATATAAAAAAAAAAACAATAATGAATTATAAGTAATTAATAAAGTTGGGCTGATCTACTAATGGGCTGTCTTCCGTTGACTGGGCCGAAGACCAAAGAAGTCCATTTTGCACCAGTTACTAAATGGGAAAACGAATTTAATTCACTTTCCTTTTAATTGCAGTAAATAAATATAAATGCAAAAAAGAAAAAAACACTGTAAGAAAAAAGGAAAATCCAAAGACAGCGAGAGATGAAGAAAACAGGCGGAGGCGGCGGAGCAGCCGGAGATAAAAAGAGGAGCCGGCGTTCGTATGCCGACTCCGCCACCGACACTCCTCCAAAGGTTACAATTTTTTTTTTTAATTTAATTTATACCTAGACATTTGCGATTGTGATTATATCAACATGCGCGTTTTTTTTTTCTCGTGATTTCCTGTACCTTGGTGTCTGATGAATGCTCTTACATTTCAAAGAGAGGATCCGATGCAATTGATAGAAAAATATCAGTATGATTGTTTTGAATGCTGGAATTTTGTTCAATTTTGTTGTTTATGTTTGTAATTTGTATACTAATAATTAATGTTGAGAGTTGGTAGCATTGAAGCAAAATAACTAGCGACGTGCATTTGTAAACATCATCTTTTTGGGGGGAATTCTACTTGCATAAGTGAATGTAGGTTTTTTTTGTGATCGTACTGCTCGACTCGATGGGCAATTCGATTTTATGAACTGGAAATGGTTTGAAAATTTACGAGTTTGTCAGTAATTAAATTATTAGGGCACTGAAGCAATTGTAGATCGGCTTAGGGCACTGAAGTAATCCCCCTTTTTCTTCTTATGTATATTTTTATTGTGCAGATCTTTCGGTTCTGTTCCATCTTACTTTCCGGTTTGCTGTGATGCCGTTTCCCTATTTGTAAGAAACGTAGATGGTGATCAAGTTTACTCTCAATTGACTTTCAATTTAATTATTTTTAATTTCAGAAACAGGCTGTGAAGAAGGACGTTTTTCAAATATTCGCCGAGAAAGTAAGGGATCACAAGGACCTGGAATCTAGGTGGGCTGTCTTACAGGAGACGAGAGTTGAATATTTTAGAGGAAAAGATTTCGTTAGTTTTCTGAAGAATCACCCAGAACTCAAAGACCTTCTCGAATCAGACAAGAACTTAGAAGTTGAAGATATCGCAGACATTCTTCTGAGAAAGAATCTTGTAGTTCGATGTGACCGTGTTGTCAAAACTGTTCGTCCTGGAAAGAGAAAACTATCTACATGGCCTGCCCATCTCGAGATATTTCCAGTAAGTTCCGTTTTTGCATCTTCTAAACGTATTTTTTTGGATGGATATTTTACACTCGGTGACTTATTTGATTTTGATTTGCAGGACCAAGCGTTTTCGGATAACGATGCATTTTTCGCGTGGACTTTTGTGAACAGAAGACCATTGTGGCAAACGCTACTCTCGTTTTGCTGGCCTGTTTTAACCCTAGCAATCTGCTTGTTTCCTGTGTATCCACACCAAGTCAAGCTATTCATACTCTACTTCTGTGCCGGTGTATTGCTTCTTATACTCTGCCTCCTTTCGAGTAAGTTCTTTAGTTAATTGAATTCTACTTTTTTTCGAAAGTTTTTGTTTGTTATCTTGGGCTTATTTAGTTAAATGTTTTCATGCAGTGAGAGCCCTCGTATTTGGATTTCTATGGGTCGCTCTGGGGAAACGGGTCTGGTTCTTCCCTAATATTCTTGCAGAGGAAGCTACACTTAAGGAATTATTCCAGTTTTGGCCCCAAAAAGATGAGGCCGATCGCCCAAAATGGACAGCTAGGCTATTTTATGCTACAGTGGCTGTACTCGTAATTATGCTATTGAGGCACCACGCTCCTGATGAAGCAGCTAGAGCCAGGTATTTACTTTTACTATTTCAGTAGCTTTTACGGATATTGTTTTGGTTAAGTGCGATTTCGCCGTAGCTATTTTTTATTTATTTTTGTTTATTAATCTTATTTTTTTGTCCGAACAGGTACCATAAGAGGGTGTCCAACATAATAGATGATGTTCTAGAATGGTCTCCTAGGCTTGCCTTGTCAGGCATGATGGACAAACAAACCGTAGTTAATGCCACCGATTCCCATAACAATGTTACGGATGGTGGGCCCGAGACTACGGCCCGGCCCGAAGATGATACAGAAGGAGAAACAACATATGACCAATTCGAGGAAGAAGAAATCATAAACGCAGGAGACTCTAAAGACCGTTATTATTGAACATCACAATGAAATATGCTACAATAGGGATGAAATCTCGAACTACAGTCTTACTTTTATGTGTTTTCTTTTGGTTTTCGTTTTACTTTTGTGATAACATTTTCTTCATTATCAATCATCGTATGTCGTGACTGTAGAATCTTGTAACGATATTATAAATATCTCGATATTTAACCCAGAATTGCTCCAGAGTTTTGTCTCTGTTTAGAATATATATATATATATAGATCATCTGCTAATTCTGGCACCAATGTTCGATTAGCAAATGCAGGCAGTAAAAAAAACATGTTACTAGCAGAAATTTACAACGTTATCTAGCAATAAACTTGCGTTTACAAACTTCGTTTCTAATGTTAAATGACATCTTTGTACAAAAGGGGGAAAATAAATACTACTGAACAGTAACAACTAAAAAAAAGAAGAGAGAAAAAGAGCCAAGAATGAATTGCCGCCCAGCTAAGAAAAGCCGAGATTCGAATAAGTAACCACCACCATTTTGTGCCCTTCATCAAAACTCACAAACCATCCCCTTTCCCAACATGCAAATCGTTTTGCACTTGTCCTCCAGACTCAGAGAGAAGGGGTTCGGAACGAGATGAGGTAATCGACTGTGACGAACCAACCATGCCACCACCTGTAACTTTAGAAGTATCTCCATCCGGTTTCTTTGCAAAACGCCCCCCTGTGCTCCTTGCCCTCCTCAAGGCATGTTGGTGTCTGGACTCGTGTAGATATGGCTGCAATTTACAAAGGCACAAATGTTGACCTGGTCGAAACAAGTTCTCATAGACACTGAACGAAGAAGAAGAGAGAGAAAGAAAAGCACCTTTCGAGCTTTTATTAACTTCTTTTCGAGCTCTGCTTTAGCACGTGACTCTCTCCTGCGAAGAATACCATGATACTGCTTGGCATTCACATATACTGGCTCTTGTGCCATATCTAATGGCAGTTGCATTCTCGAATGATGCATATCGTATACATGTGGAGGAACCTTGAAAACGAAAACAAAAAAAACCTTTTTTTCTCGAATCACATTCGTATGAAACAGTAACAATTTCTCTAAAATCGAATGGATGATGTAAAGCATCGACTACAAAGTAGCTGCTACACAGCTCTGTTAATAAATAATGTCCCGTATATCGATTTGCAATAAACCAACCCTTCTTGTTCTTGGTATACAATTTAACTATGACGAGAAAGAAAAAAAACCTCGTCAACTAAAAAGTAGCTTCACATTAATTATCGTACCAAGTGCTGGCCAGCTGCCATCACGACTCCATAAGACGGATCATAAGGGTATGTGCCAAAAGCCTGAACAAGAATAACAGATTTCCATGTAAAAAAAAAACCATCAATTTTTACAATCTTTATCGAGCAGTTAAGAAGAATTCTTACAGCCGAGTGTCCAACGAGCTCAAGGTGTGGGGCCCGAGTAAGGCTCCCATCGTCTCTTGGATGCAAGGTAGGTGGAACTTGCCCGAGATTCTGTTCCTCTTGCCTATAGATTCTATCTGAACTCGACAGAGAGGATCAAAAGTAATGAAATTCGCACGAGAAAAAAATAAGGAAATTCGAGTAAATACTACTAGACAACCTTTTTGACAAGTCAGAAAAATCGAGTAATTTATTTGTCCAGACCGAAAAATTAAGAACAGGGGAAATCAAGTTACAAGCACTGAAGAGGGTACCATGCTGCAAATGTGCACTACTTGGTGATCTTTTTGCAGTGTCGTCATCTTCCTCGTTTACACCACCTTCAGACTGTGACTCTGATGAATCTGATGCATTTCCCCTCATCGCTGACGCGGAAAATGAATTATATCCGGTATTATTATTCCACCAAGAATCAGAATACGCAGTTGAGTTTGCAACATTATAAAGATCCGATTCTTCTTGGTTGGCACTCTTAGACGTTTTGGATTGCATGCTCTTCTAAATTCTCGAAACAACTCAACCACTCTATCCTTGCAGAATTCATAAACGAGCAAAATTTAAGATCCATCAAATGCAAATAGCACATAACATTATAAAGGAATCAGTCGGCAAACTTACACTCGAAATGACAGTGTTATCATTGTTACTTAACATAGAATCCCAATTCCCCGATTTTAAACTGAAACTGGATCAAGATGTTGTTTCCCCACATTTTTACAGACACTATTGCGATTAAAAAAATTGTAGCGACTGTATCTTGGATGTCGACATTTGTACGCCACATATGTAAACTTGTAATTCCTCAAGACAACTAATAGCATTTTTCATATGTTAGCTTTCTAACATAAAGAATACAAGGCCCAATAATTGCTTAATCATTATCTCCTCAAATTCACTCCCCACTTCATTTCCCTCATTTCCGTAATTTCGATTTGCCAATTTCTACGCGAATTTCTGCAGAAATTCACAGTCTTACTAAAAAAATAAAAAAATCTTTAATCCATGAATTTCATTACACCTACTTTCATCAAGCCAGATCAAATAAAACCTTTCAAATCAAGTAACACCAAGATCTAACCATATAAAATCAAAAGAAAAAATAAACACACAACTTCAATAATCAACACCACAAACAAACAACAATTACAAAAAAAAATCACAACTTTAAACTATAACAAGGGTAAAATCCCCCAGGTAAGAAAAAAGTTCATTAAATACAAAAAAATACAGACATGCATACACATATACATACATGTACAGAATGAATACATGCAGAGAGAGGGGCACAACGCACATGCAATAACCGAAGAATTAAAAAAAATAATAAGCACAATTGTTGAAAATAAAGACGAAAATTCAGTACCAGTTAATTCTAGGAGTGATGACGATTAAAACAAAACCCTAGAATTTGGGGGAGGTGAGAGAATTTAGGGTCAATGTGTGTTCATGTAGAATTTTAAAGTCTGTATAGCAGCAGCTGCAGAATGTAGGAGACTGTGTGTATATAATTTGTGGCAGTTTTCTTTAGCTGGGTTGGATACTGTCACCCAGGGTAGCACCTAGATTGCGTACAACCATTTGTGGGGCCAGCCTCGAACACGTGTAACATGAGCGTGTCAATTTAATATTTCCTCCTCTTGGAAATAAGAAAGACAAAATTAATTCTAATTTTTAGTCATAATTAATTAATTTAATGTGCATTATTAAAAATCTAAACCTACAGATAATATAGAACAAAATACTTAAAAAAATAGAAAGCAATAAACCATGGGAGTAAAATATAAAAAGAACTCATATCATTTGAATTTTTTACGGCAAATTACGATCACCCCTTGACGTAAGATCAAATTACAAAAAAAAAACCATTATGTTTGAATAAATATAAGCACCCCTCAACTATGTATTATATTACAAAAAATTTCTCATCTAAGATAAATTTAGAGACGTTTATTCGGTAAAATTGTGCAGAAATTGCATGATAAGCCAAAATTTCATATCATTTAGCATTTGATTTGATAAATAATCGAATTATCAAAATTTTATTAAAAATATTTAAAATTTTGATTTTTTAATTAATTTTAGTTTATATATATATATATATATATATATATATATATATATATATATATATATATATATATATATATATTAACGGTGTGTCTGTGTCTGTGTGAGTCTATGTAATAAAATAAAACTGAATAGCACCCCGAATTAACGGTTCGGTTATGTGCATGTACCAATTTTCGTTCAGTTCGATTCGATCGGTTTATTGTTGAATGAACACACTCCTAGGTAAATTTGACATCGTATATACAGACATGTAAAGTAATGATAGTTGAAGAGTGCTTGTAAATTGTAATTATGAAAACAAGAGAATTTTTTTTCGAAATTATATTTTATGGCAGGAATGGCCCTAATTTACCTATTTTTAATGCATTTATTGTGGGGATGGCTAAAAGAAATGTTTGTAAGGTCAAAGGTGTTTGGGTGGGTGAGATTATCAAAATTGGAGTGCATAGTTATAAAACTCCAAAACCCGCATGACACGCGCAGAGGCTGCGGACGCGTGGCTTCACGGCGGGCCCCGCTTTCTCCATCAGTAGCCTCCCAATCACGGCACTTTCCCATCCACGTTGCTATTTTAATATTTTACATTCATATTTAATAGTAATATATTACTTCATTATTTATTTCAAATTTAAGAAAATTTCAGCATTTAAATTAAGGGATTATTTGTCAAAAGTCCCCCATTACACATGTCTAATTACACTAGATCCATTTTTTTTAGAACTTTTTGAGATAAATCCATTTAATTATTAAATAATAAAAAATAATAAATTATCACTATTATACCCCTAACTTAAAAGTAACGTATGTTTTATGATTGGAAATAAAAAAAATTAAAAAAGATTTGTAATATATTTTCCTATTTTATAGTAACAACACATCATCATATCCCACGATTGCGCCCCTTAATTACAGAGAAACCGTTTCATAGATATCTGTATTTTTCCACACTTCCTCTACCGATCCAATTGTACAAGCAGAACGTTTCATATTAACAACATACAGAGTGGTTCTCGTGCTATTACTCAAACTCTGTAAGTTCTTAACAGTCATGTTCTCTTTCTTTTTTTTTTTTTTCTTGGTGTTCGAAATTATGTGTACATGAAAGCAACTGTTTTTTTCCCAGCCATTGTTACGCGGTTGTTAGCATATACGAACCTTTCAAAATACAGAGTGGTGTCTACGAATAATAGCCGACACCCATAATATTAATGATTTTTATTTTTGTGCAAAAATATGTTAATATGAATACAGAGTGGTTTTCCCCGACATTGGTATGTGATTTTTAACATATAGCCGATCGAACTTTTTTGAAAATTCAGAGTGGTTTTCACACATAATATCCGATACCCATAATAATCATGTTTTTTGATTGAAACACTTGCTCTGTTTGTCGTATGTCATTAACAGCGCAGCTGTACCACTTTGCGTAGCTCTCACCGACCGTCGTGTAATCTGTCTTCTCAGGAACGACATGACAAAATGATAGAATGGTGTTTTCCGCAGGCAGTCTAAATGTGGTTGTCGTAGAGGCATGTCACGGAAGAAGGTGACAGTTTTACAGATTCCACCACGGAATTGTCGCGTCCATGTTTTTTCTTGCCGGACGGTTTGTCCCAATTTCTTCATATCATCTACGAATAAAAAGTTAAAATATCGTTGGTTATGCATTGATTGACAACCACATATCAGTGCATAAACAACTGAATATGTATAGTAATATATATTCATACACTCCAACACTAATTAACATTCATACAAGCACCAAAACAACGCATTGATGAAAACTGTTTAAAAAACAATACAAAATGTACCATTAAGTGGTTTTAGATAACACCATTAAAGGAAAAAAAAAACATTCTTGCACACTTCCGAACAAGTTGAATCACGACACATACATTTTTTTTTTTAAATTCTGAAGCAAAACATACATAAATTACACAACATTTGTACCAACTGCACTTAATTCATAAACACATAACATTTTTCAAAACCACATAATTAAAACCACATACTTATTTAAGGCACCAATCACAACACTTAATCGCATACCATTTAGAACACTTAATACACTTAATACAGAACCACCGAATAAAGACCATGAATGAAAACCACTTATTCGAGTACCATTAAGAACACATATTACACTTAATATCTACGAAAAACAAACTTACTACAAAAACCACCGAATATGTTTCAAACTCAAAACCACTAAATCGTAACCACATATTTTTTTGTGGTTTAAAAACCAACTCATATAACCAGACGAACAAAATAGCATGTAAATATGGTTGCTGAAAACCACTAATACATAAATAGATTTTGAGACTTTTGTGGTGGTTTTGAGCTCAACCCTTAAAACCACTAAAACAAAGGAAAGTATATATTTTGGTTGTAACAACAAAACCCAGGAAAAACCACATTAACACTTAAATGTTTGAACATATACATACCAGGATGTGCAAAACATCCAAGTAACAGACTTCCACTTCAAACATTATTTTGGAACCAAATAAGTTGTTTCCAAATTAAGAATGCACTTCGAAACTGTAATTGGGCAAACACCCATCCCAAAAACAAAACAAAATTGAAACATTTTTTCACAATTTACGGATTTAAAAACTCACCAGCATCTACGGGCATAATGTCAGGACCGGTTTTGGATTTCCTTTTCCCTGTAAAAAAATACAGATTACAACTTGCACATGCACAAAACAATGAGAACACCCATTTCGATTTATTGTGGTTTTCTACTACTTGAACGGAATCAACCTATGGTGACACCGATTACTTACTTTTCGCTGCTGATTTTTGTACCATCTTGCCGTTGTACAAAAATACGATGAAATTTCGCTTCCTCTAGCAGTTTTCGTCTCTGATTTCAGCGTAAAAGAAGAACGTCTTCTACCGTAGTGTGGGGCATTGCAGAAAACGGGGGATAATGGGCTTAGCCGGAGTGGTTTTTTCTACCGTGATTTGGGGGGAAGAGAGGCGAAATATACGTCAATTTGATTTTGGGATTGATATGGGTTTTGATTTATTTTTGGGAGGGATTTGGTATTAAAGTACCGTAATATTTAGTTTATTTTTTTAGTGGGGGCATATACGGATTTTCAAGTCCAATGGACTTATCTCAAAAATCATTAATTAATTATGGATTTATCAAGAATAAAAAATCCAATGGAGGGTGTTTGCCATATTCCCCCTTAAATTAAATGAAAACCGAAATACTGACGTAAGACTATGTAAATTCCGTTGACTAGTAAGTAGTAACTAATACTTTTGACCTAATTCTTTTTTTGTTTAGATGACAAGGTCAAACCTTTTCTCCCTTGGATCCCATTGATGGCCCGATCATAATTCGGGCCTACCATATTTTTGACCCGTCGGGCCTGAGTTACCCGTTAAAGAAAGCAAATGAGTATAGCCCGATTACACTAATACAGGCCCGCACGCTTCAAAATGGTCTGCTTTCAGGCCCATTATCAGATTCCTTTTTTGAGTATTTCTCCAAAGGGCCCACTTAAATTCAAATATAACAATTCAACCCATATTAATAAGAAAATTTGTAATTTGATTTAATTAATTATATAAGAAAATAAAATGAACAAGTAAAGAGGGAAAAAAATAAGAGGAAAATGTAAGTGGAGAAACGATCGAGTAGATGTGTAATGGTTTGACCCAAAAGCTAAAGAAAGAGTTTATCAATTATCTCCTTTAAGAAACAAATTGGGGCAACCTCGGATTCTAAAAAAAGTAATTAACCTCCTCATTCTACATAATACATAAAAATAATAATAATTAAATAAATAAATGAAACGAAAGTCTTGCTCGAATGGAATATTATAGTATGAGTACTTTACTTGATTGAAATTTAAAAAAGTAAGGCAATGTTTGGAAGTGTTTTGGATCTTATTTTGATTTCATTTTGAGAAAATATGTTTTGGGGGAATAATTTGAGAATGAAAGTAATGTTTGTTTGTATTTTGGAAGGAGACAAAATACACTGTAGTAGTCAAATCATGTTTAAAGGTGTTAGAAAGAAGTATTTTTGAAGAAAAAAATTGAAAGATGAAGTGATGTTTATTTGTTTTTTAGTGAAGACATTTTTTACTGTAGAAGTCAAATCATTTTACTGTAGCAGTCACATCATGTCTGAAGGAGAGAGAAACTTTTGAAATTGTTTTGAGAAAATGATATGAAAAGTGTAATAAATCTCATTTTGTTTTGGGAAAACAATGAAAACAAAACAAAAATGGTTCCAAACATAGCCTAAGTGTCTGCTTTCTTGAATATTTTATATATATATATATATATATATATATATATATATATATATATATATATATATATATATATATATATATAATTTAGAAAAGAAAAAATAAATCAAAAATCTCAAAGCATCAATCCTCATTCCAAGAATTCATTGACGTGTGCATAAGATGATGATTGTGCTCATATTTTTATTTTGAAAAAAAAAAACACTAAATTATTGCATGGGTATATAAAATATCAAATGGGACATTATATTATTAATGTTACATGCGAATTGAATGTGTTATATATATATATATCCAAAATCTAGTAGTGACGAGGAATAGGTGAAGAGAAATATATATGTGCTTTTTCATAATCACAAATCACAAAGTACTAAATAAACAATAGATAATGAGAAATATATATGATTAGATTCCCTGTAAATAAAAAAATAATGTGAAAGTAATTAAATGATCACAGAAACCGCACGAGCCTTTCATTGGATTCCCTTACAATTGTTGGCCTACCCTCAGACATTTTTGTACCCCACAACCTGACACACTGGATATATATATAAACATTAAACAGTCCCCCAATAATATAAAGAAAAAGATAAAACAAATCTGACAACAATAATTTCATCTTTTAATTAATATTAATATTACAAAAAAAAAAAAAAAAAAAACAATCTAATTAATATAAATAAATTTCACCTCTTTTTTTTTTTTTTTTTTTTTTTTTTGCTGTTTCCAGTCCAGAAACTGTGAATTTATGTGACAAAGTTGAGAAAATAGAGAGTGGAAATAGCAGAAAAATTAAAGAAGGCAGCAGGGCCACCATATATGCATACTAGAAAATCTCAACTGTAAAAGTATAATCTTTTCTGTGTGAATTAGAAGACATTATTTTTGGTGGTGTAGTAATACTTATTTATATTTACTTCTTTTCAAAATAAATTAATTTCATTTAATTAACAGTATTTTGGACTTCTAACAAGCAAATTAATTAATTAATTAATTGATTGATTGATTGGATTTCAAGTTGGATAAAGTTGTTAGAATAGAAAATACATCAAGAATAGATAAAAGGAAGAAGCAAATTAAAAAGAAGCTATATTGAAAACCAGCAAACTAAACAAATTAATTAAAGTGGGAACATGAACATTAAACTAATAATAAGAAATTGTTGATCTACACACACACAAACACACAAATACACACACACACTAGCTAGCTGTATCTATATGTGATTAGTGGTGATCAAATTGGAATACCACGGAGAGCAAAGTAGAAGAAGAGCTCAATATCCGGCGGCGCAAAATAGGGTACTGCCGTAACACTACTACTACTCCTCCTCATCAAAGAATAACTGCCGCCACTGCCACCTGTCACTATCCGTATCTTCTTCGGCGCCGGCGGGCAAGTCTTGATCTCCGGTATTCGAAACCTCTTGCTTTTCGGAGTCGAACAAACATTATTCCTATTACTATTACTATTACTATTGCCAGATACATCCACTTTCGCCACTTCTGGTGGCGGCTTGGCCGGAGATTTGGCCGGAGAAGCTAACAATACAACTGACTTCGCCGGAATATTCTCCGGCTTCTTGATCAGATGCTGCTTCTTGAAAAGGGTTTTTCTTCTACAAGATGGACCCATTATTACAACACTAAGGGGAGAATTTAGCTGCTAAAAAGGAAAACCCTAAAAGCCTGCAATATAGCTATATATATATATATATATAGCTTAGGTTTAACTAAACGACAAAATTAAACCAAAGGAAAACAAACTTGAACGGAAAGAAGCAAGACAACAATGGCGGCGGCTGTGAGTATGAATAATTATGAGAGGAATCCAAGGGGGAGAATTGAATTGAATTTCAATGTTTTATGTTTGATATATATATATATTTATATTTTATGGCGTGTGTTTATGTGCCATTTATATATGTGGAATGATGAATGGTTCGGGCAGGCTGCCCGCTGCCCCGGATATTTTTTAATGATTAAGGTTTTCTTAAATTAAGCAAAGCAGATTGTTCTAAAATTAGATAGATTGGAGAATTATAAATTAGATTCCACAATTTTAATTTATCCTTATTTAGTTATAATTCAATTTTGTTCGAATTGGCTAATTGTCAACTTATATATTAAATTTTTTAAGGCATGTTTTATTTTCCCACCCTTAAATTAAGTGCAAATTGGATATCAAAATGAATTAACCTCTGTCATTATTATTCTATTATTTTCACATTTAATTCTTTTATATAGATAAATTACAAATGAGATTAATTAGGTTTATTGAGTTTACTTTGTAGTGGATTTTTTTTTTTTTTTTTAAATATTACTATTGAACATCCTCAAGGGTTTTTGGATAAGCTTATAAGCTGTTAAGTTAAGTTTATAAAATATTTAAGAGCTTATAAGCTCTTTCAAAGTGTTTGATAATTTAAAAAAATTAAAAATAAAAAAAATTAGCTGCTTGAGAGTTTTTCAGATATATATTAAAAAAATCGCATTTTTGTTTAAAATCTTATAATGAATAAAAATAGCTTATAAACTCTTTAAAATAAGTTAGAGACTTTAGAATAAGTTTAACCAAACGGACCCTTATCCACACTTATGAGATCATTTATTTAAGGTGTAGTCAGATAAGTTTTCATTGATTATACAAGTTGACAAGGATTAATGAAATTCCGACAATTTAACCCAATACCCTAGAAACAGTTAATAGGGAGTACTAAATTATCAATGCCATGTTCAGCTTAAATTGGGGGATTTAATTGATTAATCATGTTACCTTTCTTGTAAATGAATTAATTAATATTTACCTTGTATATAATTAATAAATCAAATAATTAGAGGACAATTAGGAACTTTGGATACCCTAGAGGCAAAATTCCAAAATTTGAATTAATTGACGAATAGCACACGTGCATCTTACACTGAATTTCTTGAGCTTTGGGATGCTAACTCATGCATGTGTGCTTCTGCTATATAATGTCAAATCTTGTGTCGTTTACAATTTATTTTATTTTAATTTTTGGTTAATTATACTCCTAACTAACATAATTAATCAATCCATTTTATATGTCATTTTAATGTTTTTTTTTTTTTTGATAAGAATGTCATTTTAATGTTTGATTATAATTGTAAAGTGAAAAATAATTTGACATTATTTAAAAAAAAAAACAAAAAACATGAAACATACGGAGTACTGTAGTATTTTTTTTTTTAAATGTATTTTTATATACACGTAATTAAATTATAAATGATAATCACTTGATTCGAATTAGTGAAATCATTCAGATTAGTGAAGAGTTCTTATGAAAATATTGTTCTAAAATCGGATCGTAATCGGTGAAATTCGAAAAATTGTTTTTGAATTTCAACCACTCAAGTTTGATTTTGTTGTCCTTGTAAATATTGTGAATAACACTACAGTCCTCAAAACTTTGGATTTAGTACTATTTCATCCTTGAAGTGAAATTTGTGGACTACTGAAATATTATTATTTTTGCATTAAAAAAAATTAAAAGCCTCTCTATGGTCAAAAAATTCTTGGCTTCAAATTATTATTCTGGTCAGAATTTCGACAAACACAAGTCGCATTTCTTTTGATTTATTTTTTGGTGGGGCTGTCTTAATATATTATTCTTGAATTATCTGCTCATTACAGAAAATTTGAATCTTGAAACCTCGGCGTTCGAGAAAAAATAAGAATGGCGGGAGCTGTATCAGTTGTTGTGGTGGGTTCATCATCATCGTTAATTAATTCCAAGGCTTGCTTGTGCAATTTCAACGGTGGAGATTTGATGATTGTGCAGAGGCATTCGATTGGCTGGAAGAATGTAGCTCGTTTAAGGCCGTTGGATTTGTGCAGTTCGTTTCTTGATTATTCCTCCATGTCAGCTCTCTGGGTTGCAACTGCAAAGAAGAGAAAAAAACGGAGGGAAAATAATAAGAGTCTTGTGGTGGTGGATGAACTTGCTGGGCAGTATGAAGAAAACTTTGAGGATGTTAAAAAAGTAATTAGACAATTTATTTTATTAATTGTGTGTTTGATTCATGTAATATTTATTTATTTATTTATTCGGCAGCAAATCGTCGAATATTTCACGTATAAAGCTGTGAGGACCGTCTTGAATCAGCTCTACGAGATGAACCCTCCACAGTATCAATGGTTCTACAAGTAAGGACTTCGAATTCGTTTATATCCGCGTATGCTCGATTTTTAAGAAAAATTAATTATATGTTTGTTCTAAAATGTTTCTTCGCTATAGTTATATTGCATCGAACGAACATGGTTACGGGAAGCGCTTCGTTCGCAACCTTGTAAAGGTAAAAAACATCGCTTCTCGAGCCTATCGTTAATACAAACATCGTTAAAAATAAAATTGTTTTGTCACAGGACAAGTTGGACCTAGCGGAGAGAGTGATGATAACTCGGCTCCACCTATACGGAAAATGGATTAAGGTTTGACAAACGAGCCAAACATCATTTCGTTACATTTGAAAGATGTTCGTCGTTGTATTTAAATTTATCGTATTATTATTTCTTCTACTTTAGAAATGCGATCACACAGAGATGTACGAGAGGATCTCGGATCAGAATCTGGAGTTGATGCGCGAGAGGCTTATGGAGACTGTAATATGGCCGTCCGATGATACTAACACAGAGACGATGGGATGAAAAAGGACGATAAAATCTGTATATATATTCATTAATGGTTATTTTATTTTTTTTTAATTGTAAAAAAATATTTTAAATTCTGATCTGTGTGAAGAAACACTGGTTCAATTTTGAATGCAACTGAAGTAGAACAAAACATTAGCTTGATGTAATAATGCCTTGAATATTAATAAAAAGGTTCAAACAAACAGTACATAAACTTGCTTTCTTTGCACTGTACAATATATATATATATAAAGCAAGTGCTTGGAAAATACACACTCCAGCTATGCACAATAAATCAACAATAATTATCCAGCTTTCGAAGAATCAAGATAATGCTCAATCGGAACTCAAAAATCTCATTCGACACCTCTGCATAATAAACTCGATCCTAGACCCTTGGGATAAAATAATACCTGTTACAAAATTGGTAAACAAAAAGAAAGCCTTCCTTCAAATCTGAAATTCGATGCGTCGAATATGTATACACTCATGTTAATGCATCACCAAACATCATTAATTGTCCAAGAGCCATCCTTGCTCGAAGCTACAACACAAAAAAAAAAACAAGAAAATTAATAAAAAAATCAATTCAGATACTTGTAATCGAAACCCTAATCAAGATACGTGGGAAAATTCTTCACCTTTACATCGAGGCAAGGATCGTTGACCATATTCTTTAGTTGAGAGACTATGCCGGCACTCCAAAGTTCGGTAACTCGAGTGGATGTATCTGGAGAATTGGGCAGTGTAAGGTTTATAAGGGTCCAAACAGTAGCTGTTCTTAATCGGCTGTCACTGCTCTGCAATGATTTGATCATTAGGGTTTCTGAGTCATTGCCAGCTCGTGTGAGAAGTTGGGTCATTACTGCTTTCTTATGAAGCTCGTTTCCAGAAGCCACATTGCTCAGGGTGTACATACCCTGTATGAGAAAAAAACATTGGGCATTATTATATATTGTGATTTTACTGTAAGCAGAGGCGAAAGATATGAATCTGAAAGTGATTTTTTAAAATTCTATCTCCATTCTTTTTCAACTTCTACAGTATTCTATCATGTTTCTAATTATATCAAATTTGCACTGAAATATACCTGAAACCAAAATATATATATATATATATATATATAAATATATATATATATATATAAATATATATATATATATATATATATACACACACACAAATATTAGTACTACATAACCCCGTCCAAATCTAGGGAAAAAAATGCTTACTTGAATAAGAACTTCCGCTTTTGAAGTGCTTTGTAATTGCTTTCCAATAGCATGTACAAGATCGCCGTCTTCCCCAATCACATAGTTGACTGAGTTTAGAGTACCATCGACAAGATTGCGAGTCAAAGACAAGGCTTGCTCTTGGACAGAAGCCTCAGGGTCTGTGCCATGATCAATACATCAGCGGATGCTGAATCGAGCAAAATTTTTTTTTTAAAGTAAGATCCTTTACATTGATGTTGAGTTCTTACTTACCACTAATGAGGCTTGCTAGTGTCGCTGATGTCAGTTCCGAGAGAATTTCTTCTTTACATCTGCTGCTTACGTGGAATGCTAAATTCTTTAAGGCCCACACTGCGCTAACTCTAATTGCCGATTCCATTGACTTGGAAAGCACTACCAGGTGTCTTAAAATTCCACATTTCATAAATAATGATTTGTCTGCCGTAAAATCGACCACCATGTTGCAGAGAGCACCCAAAGCAGCAACCTGTAATAGGTATGAATTAAAGGAAGACATATCCAGATATGATATAAGTTTTTAAAATCTATTACAAGCCAATTAAAGGATATATAGACTTTGATGCCAAATGCTCCAAAAACCTACTTAAGTTGCATGCTTCCACATCAGTTTATAATTAACACAATTCCACATTCTCTCATCTCATACTCCTTATTCTGGACTTGTTATCACCTATAACACATACCCATGTTTAGGTTTTACTATCCCTCTACAATAAGCTGGAACAGATACCGACATACCATGATGTATAAACGGCTTTTTAAAAGCCTAATCCTGTTGTAAAATGTTCATTCAAGTGATTCTCAGTACTAGATCAATCATAAACGGGATTCTGAACATGGACGGGCGAAATAAAAACTTCTGAGTACAGCTTTGTTTATTGCAGTAATGCACCAAATAAAATGGCATAACTGGTTTCCAATGATCTAGTCGAGAAAAATAATGAACAGTGTGATATGGTTTGAACTTATCCGAGCTTAATGGTAACACGATTACCTTTAGGAAACTAAAAAGTTATCATTTAATTATAAACACGAGCATTTTTCATATCGTTTTTTTTAATGCACTAGGAAATTTACATCTGAAAAAAGGAACAGTGGTAAAAATGTCTATCAGCTGTTTACTGCTGGGTTTGCAACTTCAGTAGAAATCTAGAACCATATGAATTCAAGGTTGGATATGATTATATAGGGGTGAAGAAGCAGAGGAAGATAGTAGAAACAAAATATACCTGGACAGGAGTACTGGAGTCCCACAAACGCTGAACCAACGGAACAGCAATAGCTTCATTCATAAATTTACCTGCACTTAAATTCTGAACAGTATTTTAGCAAAGAACAAAACAGATAAGAATGATAATCTGGAACCCTATATCCAAATTCATGAAGCAAACCTTGACAGAGCGAGAAGCATTCTTCAAAAATATGCAGGTCGCAGCGCGCACTTCAGCACTATCATGAACTAGTGCTTCTGTAATAAAATTTAACACCTACATGCAAGAGTAGGTTACTAATGAGAAATAAGTACTAATCACAAAAGTAATATATAACTATGAGCATATTGAAACGTTTCTACTATTAATAATGCAAATTATGGATAATACTCTTCCCTAGGTTAGCCAAAAAAAAAGTATCAGTTATGTATTGCAAATAAAATACTCATGCTACTAAAGACGAATCCATTTAGGGGAAAATCAGGCTTGTTAGTCTAGAACTGAAATTACTGAAGGATGGCTTAGGGACCCAATAAGATATAAATGTAGATTTCAAAATGAACCACCATAAGAAGTACACTAAAGGTTTAGCAGAGAATAGGTGACTTGTTAGAAAAAAAGACCTCAAGAGATTTCAGTCAAATGACGCATGTTAACTGATGTACATAAGATATAAGATGGAGAGAAAACAATAACAAAATGGCAATAGCATGTCAGTTCACCATAATGGAAACCGAGGAAATAGCCACATACCCAATATGATGATTCCCATGAAACAACTAACCTTTGAATCGAGTACCCTATCCCTGCAGCATTCCAACTCTGAGCAAAGATCACCCAGGGCTAAAAAAGTTCCTTGCAAACGTTTGGCTTGAAAAGAAACCGAATTTAAATTCTCGCATAAGTTGTCAATGACATTTGCATCAAAGGCTATTTTTTGCATATCCTCTTTTTCAGTAATCAAACTAGACAAGACAAAGGGCGCTTCGTCTCCAACTTGACCGGGATCACCAAGAAGCTCAAGTAATACTAATACCAGCGTGCTCTTAATTCCTGAATCTTGAAGATAAGACGTAGAAGTATTTCTTATGCTGATCAAACACATACATGCTAACAATCTTGTTCGAGGATGCTTATCCTTTATCAGTTCAATCACAAGATTGAGTGCCCTTCCACTTTCAGGCCCCATGAACTTTGAAGCAACTTCCGGATTTCCCTTGATCACAGCAGCCAGAGATTCTAAACTAGCATCTTTCTGACTTATCGAACCTCCGAGGAGACTTACAAGCCTTTTTATAATGCCAGCTTCACTCAATGCCAGCTGCTCCAAAGTTGACTGGCAAGAATGCGTAATAATACTCGCACCAAGACTAGTTACATTCTCATTCTTACTATTCAATAATGACAGCAGGAATTCCATGTTTTTCTCTTGAAGAAAATCGTACTTTGGTGCCAATTTTGACTGATAAATCAACTTAAGAGAACGAGCACCAGCATCGGCAACCTGCAGGATAGTTTCAAAGTGTATCAGGATTTCGTATAACCTTGTATCTACAGCCAAATAGATCCATTGTATTCCAAGAAATCTATGATGTTAACAATATCACACCTCGACTTTTTTACCATTTAAATTGACTGGGCAAAAAGGAAGATACATGACTTATTATATTCGATACAAACCAGAGTAAGCCTTCACGGCAGCTTCCGCAATCGTCACCGTCTACTTATAAATCATCTACAGTATTGATTACACGTTGCTTGGGATTAACTCCATTTCCCAAATCAGGCCAACAATTACTTCATCAATCAAATTATACATAAATACCTTTACTGCTCATACCAAAAAGTAACTAAGTGTCCCAAATAAAGAGAGAGAAAGTTAAAAGAAAGTAAAAAAAAAGCCTAAGAAATCTTGCAATTTCCAAAAGTTGAACCAAATTAATACTTCTACCACCCAGAAACACATAGAAAACAACATAAAAACAGAAAGGAACTAAAATTCCCCAGTTATTAAGAAGAATTGAAGACTACCTTCTCATTGAGATGAGAAATAAGAGTGAGTAAAAGAGGAAATGCTCCAGCATCCAAAACAGCCTTAACTCCAGCATCCAATCCACATGCAAAGCTCCCGATCGCCGCGGCGGATTGAATCAACACGGAATCGTGGAATTCACGGCTGTCCCCAATACACCCCTGCGCGGAAGCGGCGGAGGAGAGAATGGAGACCACAGAGGGCACGGCGCCGAGCTTCAAGTAGGCTATCTTCTTCGTACGATTACCAATTATCTGGTTCTTCAAATCCCTCAGCGATTTGAGCTTAGCCTCGTACGGAATGTTAGCTGAGTTCAGGCGTCCGATCAAGCCCTCGGGACGGCCGGGGTGATTCGAGGTGGCGGAGGTGGGCATCGTCGCTGAATTTCTACGGGGGGGATGAAAATTGAAAAAAACGGCGAGGCGGCGGGAGGAATGTGAGGTGGGGCCGAGCCGCCGCGGCGGAGGTGGAGGACGGGGTGGCCTTGAAGATGATGGTTTGAGGTTTGTGTTTGATGGTGTCCTCTGCAGTTGATGATTGGGAACTGAACCTAAAATCGTGTTTTCCTGTAATTGCTCAATTACTGGTGGGACCCATTTTTTTTTTTTTTTTTTTTTTTTTGCAAATTTAGATACTACTACTCACATACATACATTTAGAGAAAATGTGTAAATATTGAAAATAGAGAGGAATATTTATAAATGTATTATATAAATATATATAAGTTTTTATTTATGTAGAATTTTTTTTATATAGTCCGTTACAAATATATTCCAAATATCGACTATTAATTTGCAATTAATCATTAAATTGTGTAAATAATTAAAAAAACAATAAAAATATTCGAAAATTTGTTGTTTAAACATGTTTCTAACTTCTCAAAAATTGTAAAATGACTCATAGAATGTCCATCAGGTGTTCTTGTGTGTCGGACTCGCACGTGTTCGAAACGCGGTTACGTTAACAAGTTGAAATTTTCGTACTACATAGCAGGGTACTAAAAAAATGTATCATTAAGAAATACTTGTGCAAATTTTTACACTAATGTAATTTTTCAACATTGTTAGACCCTCTTGGGGAGTTAGTTGTTTACATTGAATGATTATTAACCGTAAATAAGATTAAATAAATATTCACTAATTACATATACACATGAATGTGTGTTATGTGCAGATATACGATTAACAAACGGTCAGAGTAAATAATCTATTGTACCATAGAATCTTCCCTCTCCAAACAGGGATAATTTTAGCCCTTTGTTATCTATTTTCTTTTTACATATATTCGGTTATGATTTGTTATAAACGAAATGGTAAATGACAAATATACCCTCTTCACTTACTAAACCCTTGCCATTTTCAGGACCATTTGGTCATTTCGTGACAAGTTGGACTACATTAACTGTATCCTAAACCAAATGCAGCAATATAATTGGTCAAAGAAAAATTATTTTTTATCATAAATATTTCTACACCCTCTAAAAATAAAAATAAAAACATAAAATCAACTTCTGAGGAATTTCCATGGCCCTGTTCCAGTCCCAATTCTGCAATTAAAATACACAACCAAACATTACTTAGCCATAAAACCTAAAATTAATTAATTAATTAATTTACAACTTTTTTTATTAAAAAAATATAAAATAAATAAATAAGACTTACCTCCAAAATCCAGCTAATGCTCTTAAACTCATGTAGATAGTAAGTGCAATCCAGATTCCAACATATCCATTACTTGATGAAAGAATGAACAATGCTATAATGCTAATTATAGCCACTATTACCTGCATGCATGCATGTAATCAATTATATATATATAACAATGAAATTTGTTGCCTTTAATTAACTTCGTTTACTTCGATTTACGAAGAGTCCGTAAAATATATTATACCATCGAGAATGCTGAGTAGGCGAAATCGGATGCTCCGAAGTTGACACCGTCGAAAACGAAGGCTAATGCGTTGATCGGCTGAGTTGCTGCAACAAACTGCAGCATGATAACAAGTGAATTAGATTATTGGTTATGACTTACGGGGGTCCTAAAATTAAAATAATTACCGGAATGCCAACGCCAATAAGGCGAAGAACTTCAGCATCTTTGGTGAATATTCTCGCTCCGAAATGTAGTCCGAATCCGAGGAATAGAGCTAGAACCAAACCTAGAGCTAACCCTAACTGCAGTTGTAATATAATGTTGGGATTTAAAAAAATGTATTAAAAGAGTTATGTAAAAGTAAAATAAAAAATAAAAAAATAACCTGCAAAACTCGGGATGCTGTGAGAGTCGCCCAATCGTAGTCGTTTCTTGCAAATGCACTTGCAAGTATTGCCTGAAATATATGAAGTACGAAATCAAGAAAACGAAAACAAAGAATAACAGAGTAATTAATTTATAAGTGGTAAAAGAAAATTCGAAGACGCCCGATTTTTAATTTTTTTACCCTAATAAAAACGGTCTTATTTTTTTTTTTAAATTAAATAACCTGTCCAGCAACGGCTAATCCATCGGCTAAAAGAGAAGTAGCAAGCCAAACTTGCAAGCACACTTGAAAAGCCGCCATTTCTGTGGACCCCATTCGTGCAGCCATTGATGCAGCTAGTGTTACGCAAAATGTCACCGCTATAACTCTCGTGAGTAATAGAAAACCTACATTGCAAAATTTTGAAACTATACAATAAGGTTTTTACGAATTTTGAAGAAAATAAAAAGCCGGTTTTTTTAAGGTTGGTCTAACCGTTTTTAAGAAATCGACCGAATTGGAGATATTTGAGTGTAGGTGGTATGAGATCAACTTGTTCCTTTAATCTCCAAAATAGTATACCTGAAATCAAATATCTGAAACAGAATCCATAATTAAATAAAAAATATTTATATAAATAAAATTATAATATGATGGTAAACTTACTGAGAGATAACATGTGCAATAGCAGCGCCTCTAACTTCCATCTTGAAAACGAAGATAAATATCGGGTCCAATACTATGTTCGCTACATCTCCGAACACTGAAAAAAATTTCGTACAACAAATCGACAAAATTGTTTAGATTTTTTTTAAAACATGTTTCTTTTTTTTAGGAAATTAAATGGAATATGCTTCTTGCCTGTTGCAAAAAGAGGAGTTTTCGTGTCTTTAAGTCCACGAAAGACACCTTGCATGGCCAACGATAAAAGAACCGCCGGTGCACCGAGTGATCTCAGTTTCAAATACTCTTGTGCAGGATACAACATCTCCGAATCCTGCGAACCAAATAAATAACAATTCGATATAAAAAACGAGAAATTCAAAAAAATAAAAAACTTTTCTTTTTTTGAACTTACTGATTTGACTCCCATGAAACTTAGTAGAGGTTTGGCAGCAAGAATTAGAAACACAGCTTGGATAATTCCAAGAACGCCACCGATGATTAAGGCGGAAGATGCTGATGGAATATTCTTCTTCCTCTGCTCGTCCTTTGCTATATCGAAGCTTTTACTTGTTTGCTCTAAATTATTATACATCTTTTGATCACCTAAATCTTATGCCATGTTTATGTATTAGTGAACGATAAAATTGTCCGGAAAGAAATTTGTGGAGAATTTTAGTATTACCATTTAGTGGTATTAGCATATTTTTTTCACTGTCCAGAGTGAGACCGTTCTCCAAGGTTTCGATTTCTTTAATAGTATCGTGTGGGCCCGCGTCTGTGATTGTGTCTTCTTCGGCGACGAAAGAGGTTGTGACACTTACGAGAGGGAAAATTGCGATTCTTGATACTTGATTGAACAGAGCAATCGAAACTCCCACAGCAGCTAGTTCAATTGGACCTGTTTGGAATATAATGGATATATATAAATTCAAATGAAGATAAAGGGTACAAAGATGTGTGTAAAGTTTTTGTACCGATTTGGCCGATAAATGCTGTGTCGACGAGTG
>NW_012192829.1:2001750-2010984 GCF_000504015.1 Erythranthe guttata
GGTTTTAACCCTTTTTTTTTTTCTTTTCTGAATTTGCTATTAAATCTAATTTTTTGCGCCTTTCTTAACCGGTGAATCTACCATCATAACTAGGGCATGTTAACGGACTAAATAAGACAATATAAATTTAGAAGTAAATATACCTGTACGACAGTTTGGCTGAACCAGGAAATAAGACCGTATTTGTTTAGATAACCAGCCATTGCAATGAGTGCAGCAAACCAAGTGAGAGTGTCCCACGCAACCGATTCAGCTAAGCACTCCTTCCACGTGACAACTCCCGTTATAAGCAGCACAGATAATCCAAGAATCGCCGCTGTAACTGCATCCACATTCAGCACACTTCCAGATATCCACAGCCCCACCTAATAACAAAAACAGTCAACAAAATGCATTCTCAACACGACAAACAAGCCATACAAACTCTGCATCGGTTATCACCGCAAAAGTCGTTTTCTTGAATCTGCAATTTTATAACACAATCAAGTTTATATATGTATACCGTGAGAAGCAGAGTTCCAGCCATGATGATCTCGTTTTTCGACATGGGCCCCATCTTCTCCAACTTCTCCTTAGCGAGCTTAGGTGCATCGGGGCTACTTTTAACCGTTGGAGGATATATAATGTATAACAAAAATGGCACCACGATTAGTGAAACGAGTCCAGGGACGATTGCAGCTTTAGCCCAATCCATCCAACCAATCGACATGTTTATCGTGCTTAATGTCAAGTTGGCTGCCAATGGATTTGCAGCCATACCAGTTAAAAACATGGCTGATGAAATCACCGATGTTTGGAAACACGTCAGCATAAGCCAAGAACCGAGTTTTTCCTCTGTGCCGTCACCTACATTGCTGCCACAGGCAACACAGAGGGATTTGACCAACGGCAGGAAGATTCCACCAGCTCTGGCGGACACCGAGGGGATCGCCGGAGCCAAAAGGGCTTCGCTGAAAACCAGACTGTAACCTAACCCTAATGAAGAGCTGCCGAATAAGGAGACGAATTGGTAGGCGATTCTGTTGCCTAGTCCGGTTTTGATGAACCCTCGGGCGAAGAAGAACGCGAGTGCAATCAGCCACGGGATGGGATCGCCGAAGGCTGAGAATGCGGCGGCGAAGGTGAGGGTTTTTGTGAGGACGCAGGCTCCGAGGCCCATCAGCGCGACGGCGCCGAGCGGCAGTGGCTGGGTGATGATTCCGACGATGGTGGCGAGGAAGATGGAGAGCAGCTGCCACGCGACGCGCGATACGCCCTCCGGCGCGGGGAGGAACCACAGGATGACCCCCGTCGCGATGGAGGCGATGAGGGGTTTCATGGCGGCGCCCTGCCACGGCTGCGGCGGAGCGGGAGGAGACGACGGCGGCGCTGCGGCGGCAGCCGCAATCGGGTTGCGGTTAGGGGCGGGAAGCGAGAATGCGGGGTTCTGGTTGGCGAAAGGAATTCGATCATGGCTGTGTGGGTTGATAGAATTGGTGATGCTGTTTTTGACGAGGGTTCTAAGTTTATGAGTGAGGTGGAGGGATTTGGGGGTGGCGGGCCGCCGGGGTTTTGGCGTGGAGAGAGGGCGGAAGCGGAGGTTTAGGGAGGAGGTGACGGCGAACGACGCCATCTTCTAGACGGCGGTTCTGTTGTGGTGGAGGAGGTGCCGCCGGTGGTAAAAAGGGTCGGAGTTTCCAGTTTCTGTAAATTCAGCTAGTGTATATATCTGTGTGTGTGTGTGTGTAATTATCGATTGTATGGATGTGAATGTGAAGCGTTGGATTTGAATCCAACGGCGGAAATGTGGCCTGGAATATACGGTCTGGGATGAGTGGAGAAGATGATCCTGTACAAAATGATTTTTTTGGTCCTTTTCAGGCTGATTGGTGCTAATTTACGCATGGCGCATCCCCGAACCGTTACATCTTCCACGTGGAGCCCAACCATTGGCTCGAATGCCACTTCTACTCTTCTAGTTCCAGTCTGTTCAAATCAGAGAATGAGGGGGTGGTGCTAACGTGAGCCGAAAATAAACTGGAAATCGAAATGATACGTTAAAATGACTAAAAAGGGCTTGAAGAAATTGGGCAAGACGAAGAATGTGGTTGTGGATGGAGTGGTAGTGGCTGTCATTTTTCTGCCCTTTGAAAACAACCAAAGGTCCATTTCAACATATTTTCTCTATATATATATAGAGAGAGATAACATCTTATATACAACGTACTCCAACCCTTTCCAATACTTAAAAGGCCTATTTATAATTGATTTTTCTTCATTTGGATGTTAGCCGACAGAATTTGCCTATCTCAATTGCCGACTAACTTATCTCTAAAATTATGTAAATTATGATATAACTATTCTTCTCCTTTAATACCATAATAATTTAAAAGTTTTAATACAAAATCTAGTATAAAGACCCGACCCAACCTATAGATAGATTCTAGGACCCCACTTTCTTAAGGGCCCCACCTATAAACCCAATATTAAACAGATTTTATAAAAACAAAAGCAATTAAAATGTTATATCTAAATGAGGGAATACTAGTGGATATATTTCTGATCATCTGGATTTTGGATTTTGTGATACCAGTGGATATTTTTTTTTTTTTTTTTTTTGGCATATAATACTAGTGAATTATTGATTACTTTTGCTTTTAGTTATTTCTTTATGGTGCAGGGTCCATGAATCTATGCCAGGAAAAAATAAATAAACGTATATATATATCTTAATTTATTATTAGTGTCGTTATTTCTTTATCTTTACAAAAATGTTCAAAAATAAAAGATATCTTCAAGGGGTAAAGTGAAATCAAGCAAATACATAATTGTATAATCTTGTTTTATAGTGTATAATTTTCGTAAAAGAATTGTAAGTTGGTTCATTTTAATTTATCGTATTCCAAAAATATTTATGTAATACCAACTACACTAATTGCCATTTTTTAAAAGAAAAAATAAAATAAAGAAAAGGAAGGCGAGTATTACAATTTGGCCACTGTAAATAAGTGTGTTTGTAATTTGATAAAATGCACAAAATCATAAAGCATATTAATTAATTAATCAAATAATGGCAGCTTCCACCATTGTTGATATTCGCTTGCCCATTGTGAGTTACACTCAAAGCACTTGGAGTGATACTTTCTCTTCTTTTCATTGGATGATCAGGTACACTGATATTAACATATAGTAATCTCTAGCTATATTCTTTTGAGTTAATTCCATAAATTAACCTTGTGTTGTTTTTTTAATTGCAATATATATACATATATATATCTTCTATATTGTGTTTCTGAAATGATTTACCCGGTATAAAAATTACGAATACCGTTCATTCTATTCTTGACTTTCTCTCTCTAAAACCACCCAAATCCACTATGGTGGAAAATCACCCGATTAACCGTTTGTTTGGCTGATTGAGCAAGCGGGAGTTTTTCTTTCAAAACTCGCGCTTTGCCTACTATACTAAATAAACAAAGATGCATATTTGGCATCAAAGGTACAAAAGAAGTATGCGGAAGCCATTGAAGCATTGAAAGAAGAAGCTATGATCATGCTCAAGGCTCAAGAAGGAAATCCAAAAAATATTATTAAGAAACTAGTATTAATCGACACACTTGAACGTTTGGGACTGTCTTATCACTTCGATCAAGAAATCGAAAGCCAACTCCAACAAATATTCGTCAATTTCCATCAAGATTCTCAAGAAGAGTATGATTTATTCACCACTGCACTTGGATTTCGTTTGTTCAGGCAACATCGCCACCACGTCTCTTCTAGTAAGTTCCGTTTTTATATATACATGCCGCTCTTCATTTGGATAAATGTGAGTATGATACGATTATATCGGATTAATTGAACAGACGTTTTCGACAAGTTTAAGGGAGAAGGGAACAAATCGTTCAAAGAAACCCTAGAAAGTGATGGTAAGGGATTGTTGAGCTTGTATGAAGCTGCACACTTGAGGATTCATGGCGAACAAATCTTGGACGAGGCTTTAGCATTCACAACACATCATCTCAATCTTATGTTACAGGATCCAAAACTATTATTAGAGTCTCCATTACTTGTAGAACAAGTGAAGCGGGCCCTACAAAACCCCCTTCTTAGGGGCGTTCCAAGAATCGAAGCCCGTCATTATATATCATTTTACGAGAAAGATGAATCAAGAAATGACCTACTTCTCAAACTAGCCAAATTGGATTTCAATTATGTGCAGAATATGCACAAGCAAGAGCTCTCTCAACTCTCAAGGTGATATATATATATATATATATATATATATATATATATATATATATATATATATATACACACACGCACACACATATATAGGTTCTTGTTAATTAGTCTTAATATTTATTCCCTAAAGGTGGTGGAAGGAACTTGACCTGATGTCGGGACTGTCATACGCGAGAGCTAGATTGGTGGAAGGCTTTGTTTGGGCTTCGTCGCTCCATTTTGAACCTCAGTACTCTAGTTGTTGAATAGCAGCTACTAAAATCGTACAAATGCTTACACTTATCGATGATACATACGATAATTATGCTACACTTGAAGAAGCTGACCTTTTCACTAAGCTTTTTCAGAGGTACATCGTACACATATGCATGTCTCCTTATTTTGGTTTTCGAGATTTATATATAATATATGTATGTTCAATATTCGAGCAGGTGGAATATTGATGAGGTGGATGAAATCCCAGATTGTATGGTAACTATATGCAGATTTAGTTTCAATATTTATGCCGAGCACGAACTCGAAGCGGCCGAACTAGGAAAATCATTTGCAGTTCCTTATGCCATACAAACTGTAAGGAGTACTAACTAAACTGTTGCATGCATGCATGCCCGCCTCTAAGAATACATATCGATGGTTAATTATTCGAACGAATGAATAAATTAGGTGAAAGAAATTTGTAGCGCTTACAACAAAGGTCTAAAGTGGGGTATGGGAAGAAACGTGCCTACATTTGAAGAGTACATGATGAATACGGTGATCACGAGCTGCCTCTACGTGTTTAGCTCTATCATGATCCCGGGTATGAAATCCGTTTCTTCAAAAGAAACGATCGATTGGCTGATGAGTCAGCCTCAAATAGTTATAGCTTCGGCTAAGGTGTGCCGGTTGATGGACGACTTGGGCAGCTATCAAGTAATTAAATCATTATAATATCATTTAATTTACCAATCTAGCGTGATTATTCATATTCGTTACTAAATTATTTTTTCGGGATTTGATGGTGAAGCGCGAGAGGAAGGAGGGAAAAGTTCTGACGGGGGTGGATTTTTACATGAAACAGCACAGTGTGTCCGTGGAAGAGACGACGAGCAAGTTTGTCGAACTAATTGAGGATGGATGGAAGGAATTGAATCGAGAATGGATGAATAGATCGGAGAATAACAATTCGATACCAAAGGATATAATGGAGATTATTCTCAACTATGCTCGAGTAGCGGATTCACATTATCGGAGTGGCGACGACGGGTTTGCGAAACCTCAAGTAATGGCACCACACATTGCTACTCTCTTTGTGGAACCCCTAATCATCTGATCTCACTATTATTACTCGAAACAGTTTTCGACATTGATTTTTAAATATTTTTTTTATTTATTTTTTTGGGGGTTTTATGAGATTTAGATGGGAACATGGTTAAAATGAACAATAATATATGGATAATTAATTCCCTAAGAATATGAAAATTCATTTTCACGAACCTTTCAAACTCTGTAATTTGTTCGCTGAAATCAAATCGAAGCACTCCATAATCAACCGTTCTTCCTTTTGCAACTGCAACCAGATAAAAATCCCAATGTATTCAGCGATAAATCGGAATATAATCAACCAGAATGAAGAAATTAAATAAACAAAAATAAGCTGAATACCCTAATTAAGTACACCCATTGCACAGTGAGAGAATCGTACCCCCAATACTCGTGCCCTAGACGGAGCTTGACGCCGCCTAGTGGCTTTCCCGATCTTCTGCAACGGAGCTAACGGCGGTCGACGAACCGGCGAACTGAGTGGTGGGAGAGAGAGGCAGTCCAAATTAAGAATTGGGGGGAAACGGGATTGGAAAAATTGGCATAAATAGAAGATGTATGTATTTATTGCACGCAAATCCCTAATATTTTCTCTGATTACTAAAAATTTCCCCGTATTGTTTTTTATTATACAATAACCCCTATGAATCGTTTTCTTTCAGCAAATTACCCCTAAAAAGTAAAAACTCACTTTTTAAGAGTTGTGTGATAAAAAGAAAAGCACTGTGAGGGGATTTTTGCGAATATTTATAACACGATGAGTTTTCTAATAATTTAATAAAACTCATGGTTACTAAATGCAATAAACTCCACATTAATAACTCAAAAGATTTGGTAAAATATACTTATAATAAGATAATATTTCAATGTGTCTAAACTCTAATCACAAAAACTGCATATCAGTGCTGGTGCAGTTTGTAACATAATTTGAATTTCTCAAAACAAAATTAAAAAAAAATATATTGTTAATTAGGTAGTCTACAAAGTTAATCGGCGGATCCAACTAATTAGGTGACAAGTGTTAATGCACATTGTACATCAAAACCAATAATATGATTGATTAGATGTGTAATTAAAGAAATTAGGTAAAAATGTTAATGCATATTGTACAACGGGTTATGTGATTAGACGTATACGGTATAACCCACTAAAGCGACGTTGAACAAGTTATCATTTTCCCATAATTATGTATTAATTGATACACTTGGGCCTCGTTTGGTTGACAAGATAAGATTAGCCAAGATAAGATTAAATAATCTAATGAGACCCAATTATTTTATTGGAGCTTGAAAGGTCCAACAAAAAAAATTCATTAAGAGGCAAGATAAGCCAAGATAAGACAAGATAAGCCATGATTATTTAATTTTGGCGGGTCGACCCGGCAAGTTATTGAGGATACCAAACATCAAATTAAGTCCAACTATTTAGTTAATCATGGCTTATCTTTGCAACCAAACGGGGCCTTGGTTTATTCATGGCATTTTCCACGATCGGCTCCCTTTTGTTCGCATCTCACGGGCTTTAAACGAACCGCTTTCTCTGGGCCCACTTCGCTTATCATGGCCCATTTGGGGGCCCGGTGATCCTTCCCTCCTCTTAGGCCCTGCTAGATGCGGGCTTGGCCCATCCTTTTACCGGGCTTATCTCTATCAAAACCAGCCTCCATCAAATTATAATACAGTAGAACCTCGATAAATTAATAACCTCGCTTAAATAATAAATTTTCTCAGTCCCGATTTGGGGACAACGTTCTAAATTTATAAGATAATAAACATTCGGAAATTTTAAGAAGCCCCATATAATATATAAATTAATAATGCATAAAATTAATTCTTAGATTACATGGTACAATACACATTTTATAGATCTATGAAGGCTAAATAAATTATATTTTAATTGCCGCTTGTTTCTTGATGAAGTTCACATTAACATCAATCTCATCCCTCACTTTTCTTAATATGGTTAGATTTTTTGTATAGTTTTCTCATAACTCAACAGAAAATTGTTCAATACCATTGTTGCTCTAAGAGTTTCGGTTCGTGAAACAGGTTCTATAGTGTATTAACTAATGGTACAACGAATAATATACACGTAAAAAATAGAAATAAAATGAATTTACTAAAAATAATAATAAAAATAATTTCATAAATTAATAAGTTATTAATTAATATATAAATTAATAATTATTAATTCATCAATAAGTTAATATTTCGTTAAATTAATGAAATTTTGATGATCCCAACTGTATCAATTTATAGAGATTTATATATATATATATATATATATGAAAAAAAAAAAAAAAAAAAAGGAAAATTGTCATAATGATGTTATTCACGTGGAGAAGTGGTAGTTGGGAGTTGAGCACAAGTGAATTATAGCATTAATTGAGGAGATTAGCTGTATTTTTTATGGCACTATCTACATACATGCATGGGGTTTGAAAGAGAGATACGATTTTGTCTGGTTATCCTAATTTAAATTATTGTCTCATCTTTTCACTCAATTTAATAAAATGCAACAATTTCCCTGAAAATTAGCAGCAAAAATATGAAAAGCTCATAAACGTGAGTTATACAACGTACACGAGTACTGTATATTATTTTTATGCTACACTCAGTGAAATTAAACCACACACACCAATGTGGATGTGTATTTGTGCGTGTATAAATATAAAGATCTACTACTCAGTGTATTTCAACCGTTGTAGCATAGAATAAACCGTTTCGGCAGTTTGACTTGAGTCTTAATAACAACGTCGGTCTTATAATTAAAAATAGTAAAAAGAAAAAAAAAAGAGGAAAATACAGTTATGCGAGAGTGTCAGACACGTGTGCATGAAACAAAACGGAAGGTTGTTGGAGATGGAAGGGCACATGGAAAAGTAAGAGTGGTAAGGGCTGTAGGGCTATAGCCCCAGCTCGGCCAGCTGTAATAAATAAATGTCTAACCAAGTATATATAAATACACACTAGAGTTCATGCATGTAATAATATTATTATACTATATATCAACTTGTTATTATTTCAATGGAGGATTTCAGCAGCAGCAAAAATAATAATAATAATAATAATAATAATAATAGTATTGAAACGGCGGCGAGAGAATTGAGAGAAACATTTAATTCCGGGAAAACGAAGGAAGAAAAATGGCGGACTACACAGCTCAAGAATCTGCTGTCTCTTCTTATGGAGAAGCAAGAACACATCCACACTGCACTCCAGCACGACTTGGCCAAGCATCCCGTCGAATCTTTCAGAGATGAGGTAGAAGTCTGTCTGTGTTTGTGTGTGTGTGTGTGTTTTATGTGTGTTTTTGTGTGTGTTTTCATCATCATCATATATATACATGTGTGTGTCTGTAGGTAGGGCCGTTGATAAAGTCTGTGAACTATGCATTGAAAGGGTTGAAGAAATGGATGGTGGGCAAAAAGGTCATTTCATCCCTTCCATCTTCTTCCTTCTTCCCAAATTAAAGTCCATTGATTTATATACATATATACATACAGTGGTTTGTAAGTATATACTGTGTAATTAATTAATTACAGGCAGATTTACCGCTGGCTGTATTCCCTGCAAGTGCACATTTAGTCCCTGAGCCACTTGGCGTTGTCCTCATCATCTCATCCTGGATTTCCCTTTTGGTACAATTCTCTCTCTCTCTCTCTCTCTCTCTCTCTCTCTCTCTCTCTCTCTCTAGGTTTTAATCCTGAGA
>NW_012192829.1:2011084-2035284 GCF_000504015.1 Erythranthe guttata
TTAGTGTCATTCAAGACTTATATAAATTCAAGCAAATTAACATGTTAATTTTTTTAATTTTTTTTTTTTAATTAAATTTAGGACTATCTTTAGAACCATTAATCGGAGCAATCGCGGCGGGAAACGCTGTCGTTCTAAAGCCGTCGGAGCTTTCTCCGGCTTCCTCTTCGACTTTAGCCGATTTAATACACTCTTACTTAGACACTAAGGCTATAAGAGTCATCGAAGGTGACGTCACAGTTGGTCAGCAGCTATTGCAACAGAAATGGGACAAGATTTTCTTCACAGGTTTTTATTTAATTTATTTCATGTATGTAATATATATATTGAATCTTCATCTAATTAATTATTTCAATTTGCATATGTCCGAAAAAATTAGGTAGTGCGTCCGTCGCTCGTATAGTGATGACTGCTGCGGCAAAGAATCTAACTCCCGTTGCATTAGAGTTAGGTGGCAAATGCCCTGCGGTTGTCGATTCTCTTTCGAGTTCTTGGGATCAAAAGGTTTTTTTTATTTACATTTTAAATCATGGATTATTTTGGTGACTTGTGTTTTTTTTCTTTCGAAAATGATTTTTTTTTCTTTCTCAGATTGCGTTTAATCGAATAATTTCAGCAAAATTCGGAGCATGCGCTGGCCAAGCCTGCATAGCGGTCGATTATATCCTCGTGGATAAGAAGTTTGCATCTACTTTGGTATTAATTATTAACATATATATAGGCACATTGCTTTAATTACAATTAACCAAATACATATATTATTCTAAACAATCGTGTGAATTCGATCGATATTTTTTTTTTTTTTTTTACTTTTTATTATTATTCAGGTTGAAGTGATGAAGGCTGCCATGCTGAAGATGTTTGGTGAAAATCCAAAAGAATCGAAAACGGTCGCAAGAATAGTCAACAAAAGTCATTTCTCGCGTTTAAAGAATCTGTTAGAGGATCCGATGGTCAAAGATTCTATCGTTCATGGCGGTTCACTAGACGAAGATAATCTGTTAGTACAATCCCCTCATCAATTATTTTTTTCTAATTTTGATTCAATTTTCTTCAAATATATATAACATATTTTTTTTTGGTTTTGCTGCTGCAGTTTTATAGAACCGACTTTATTGGTCGATCCTCCGATTAAAGCTGGAATCATGACCGAAGAAATATTCGGACCATTGCTTCCTATAATCACCGTAAACATCATCGTTGATCACAGCCGATTCTTACAAAACACAATAACTATGATTATCTTACATATCATATACATACATTGGCCGATGGAGAAAATTGAACACAGCATTGAATTCATCAATTCAATGCCGAAACCACTTGCTCTGTATGCATTCACAAACAACGAAACACTGATGAAAAAGTTGTCGACCGGAACATCATCCGGAAGCATACTTTTCAACGATGCTATGCTCCAAGTAAGTTACGTTTAATTAACAATTAAATAACGACAATGTATTATCGTAATTGATAATTACGTCTAGTTTTAGCTCGATTGATTATGATAAAAAAAAAATGTCGATGTTTGCTGCAGTATGCTGCGGATTCGTTACCGTTTGGCGGAGTAGGAGGGAGTGGATTTGGTCGGTGTCACGGGAAATTCTCGTTCGACGAGTTCTCACACGAAAAGGCAATTATGAGAAGAAGCTATTTATTGGATTTTTGGTTCAGATATCCACCATGGAATGACAATAAGTTGCAGCTGTTGAGATCTGCTTACAGATTTGATTATCTTGGGGTTGTTCTCATCATTTTGGGATTGAAAAGGTCTTGAAAATAAATATTAATTTGTGTTACTTTAAGAAATGTTCACTTTTAATTATCTTATTCCATAACGTGGGTTTTATGTAATGTATTTTATTAATAATGATAATTATTTGTAATTTTACTTATTTTATACTGATGCAAAATTTGTTAGTTCTTGATAATCATCCATTCATTCAATTTTTTTTTTTTTTATTTACTGAAGAAGCCTTAATCAACAATATAGGTGCACTAGGTAAACTTACATTTACGTATAACATAATCAGTTAAAGCAAATTACGGTCATCCTTGAGTTATGGTTAAATTACGAAAAATCCCCTCATGTTTAGATAATTACAGTCACCCCTCAACTATGTATTATTTTACGAAAAGACTCTTCCAGGGGTTAATTTAGGAATGTTAATTCCGTAAAACACAACCGAAATTTTGGTAAGCCAACGTTTCATACCGTTTACCGAACTAAATATACGACTTGGTTTGGTAAATAACCGAATTAGATTAATTTTGTGTACAAATATTTAAAAGGAAGGGGCGATTGTAATTACCAAAACAAAAGAAGTTTTTTTCGTAATTTAACCATACCTCAGGGGTTGCCGTAATTTACCCTTGATTTTAAGATAACTGAAAGCGTCTGAGTCCTATGAAAACATAGATTATTAATAAAAAGTTATACACTAGAAAAATAAATGTTTTGGTTAATAAGTAAAATAATTATTTTCTCAAACGAGAAAAAAAATAAAATAATAATAATAATAATTATTATTATATGGAGACAATATTTGAATGACAAATCAAAATCCTATATTATTATTTGAATCTGATACGATACGTCTACAAGAAAAACCGCCAAAATGGAAGCGAGTTTTCCCGCCATTTTGAACTCTTTCTACTTTAGATTTCCAGCACCCTTTCTCCCCTCTCTCCTCCTCTCTTCTTCCCCGCCAGGAAAAGAAACGCCGCCGCCGCACCACCGTGAGAATCTGGGACTATTATTGCCAAGACTCCGAAAGTAAAAAAAAAACCCTAAGATGTCCTCCATCAGAACCCCCAAATCGAAACAACGCATTTCTTCCTCAGACGACCTCACCGCACCCCTAACCCCACAAACCCCAGGCACCAATCTCCGCCGCTCCCTCCGCCGAGCCGCCGCCACACCAAAACGCTATCATCCATCCTCCAACCCGACCAATTCCCCAGATCCGGCCCTCACAATATTAAAAAATTACGAAAATGCCCCTCCGCACTCACCCACCACCATCGCAATCACCCCTATATCCCCACAACCCACCGAATCAAGGAGGAAGAGGAAATACCAATCGAAATCAGACGCGTCTGTTGAGCCAAAAAAGAGGGCATTGAGGAGCACCAAATGTAGAAATCCCGACAACAAAGTTAAGAAAAGGGTGTACTACAAAAGGGTGATGTACGATGGAGTCGAGTTTTCGGCGGGGGACGATGTTTATGTGAAGAGGAGGGAGGACGCTAGCTCGGATAACGACGAACCGGAGGAGGAATGCAGAGTGTGCTTTAAGCCTGCTGGAAATAAGATTATGATTGAGTGCGACGATTGTTTGAATGGGTTTCACTTGAAGTGCTCCAAGCCGCCATTGAAGGCGGTCCCCGAAGGAGATTGGGTTTGTTATTATTGCACCGCCAAGAAATCCGGAAAAATAATCGAATTCCCCGAGCCACCGAAGGGGAAGAAGAGGGCTAGGACTGCTAGGGAGAAGTTGCTTTCGAGCGATTTATGGGCTGCTCGTATAGAGAGGTTTGTGCATTAACTTCGGCATTGCTCCTCGTATTTTTAGAGATTCATTTTTGTAGTTTAGTAGTGAGTTTTAATGGTAAGATAATCTTACACTGTACTTTGTTGTCGATCTCTCTAGTTTGTGGAAAGAAGTGGATGGTACTTATTGGTACCGAGCACGGTGGTATATTATTCCGGAGGAGACTGCCCCCGGTAGACAATCTCATAATTTGAGGAGGGAGCTATATAGGACTAATGATTTTGCCGATACTGAGGTGATTCATCGTCTTTTCTATTTTATTCAATAGGATATGGTTGCTTATACTTTCTTTGAGTTGTTTATTCGACTTATCAAAATCATGTTCCAGATTGTTCTTTGATTACTTGTATGCTTCCAGAGTCTATTTAGCTATTAGTGATGGTCCCAATGTATATTCTCGTGGTGCTAAGATTCTTGTGTTTTTGAGGAGGAATTTTTTTATCTTATTCTTCTATGTGCAACGGTGTTTGTTTTATAGATGGAGTCGATTATTAGGCACTGTAATGTTATGACCCCGAAAGAATTCTCCAACGCTGGCAATGAAGGGGATGATGTGTTTCTATGTGAATACGAGTACGACGTACAGTGGCATAACTTCAAGCGCATTGCGGAGATTGACAGTAATGAAAATGTAAGTTGGGGGAAGGTGCTTCTAGCCAAACGGGCCTTGTATTTTCTTGAAATTTATGGGTTCCTATTTTAATATGCAGGATGGTGAAGGAGCTAAGGATGATGATGAGTGGAATTCTCAGGATGAGTCAGATCTCGTCTCGGAAGAAGAAGTAGAATTTGATGACGAGATCAAAATCAGCTCACTGTCCAGACCATCTCTAGCTCACCCCCTTGCTGCAGTATGTAAATTTGAACTTTGTCGAGACTAAAGTGTACATGTCTGTTTACTTGAATTAGATGATCGATCATTTTTTGCATTTTTATTTCAGAACTCGCGCAAGGGACGAATATACGGACTGCAAAAGATTGGGGTTAAAAAAATACCAGAACATGTTCGATGTCACAAGCAGACTGATCTGGAAAAAGCAAAAGCGACACTCCTTCTTGCAACATTGCCAAAGTCTCTACCCTGCAGGGATAAGTACGTAAATTGTTCGGGGTTACTAGATCACCGACTAAGGCACTACATTATCTCATTGCATGCTACAATTGCAGGGAAATGAACGAGATAACTACATTTATCAAAGGTGCTATATGTGACGAGCAATGCCTTGGAAGATGCCTCTACATTCATGGTGTTCCTGGAACTGGCAAGGTATAATATATTTAACATTTAAGAAAGAAAAAGAACAAGATAAGACCAGCTACCTGCTTATCCAAATTTTTTGCCAGGTCAATATAATTTTTTTTATTTGCACTGTACTGCAGACAATGAGTGTACTTGCTGTGATGAGGAGTTTGAATGCTGAGGTGGATGCAGGAACAATACGGCCTTACTGCTTTGTGGAGATTAATGGTCTCAAATTGGCTTCACCAGAAAGTATATATAGCGTAAGGGTGCTCGATGACCTTTTCTACTTTGCAGTATACGATGATGTACATACTTATGGATAACTTATCGATGTGTAATTTGTTCCAGGTGATCTATGAGGGTATAAGTGGACATAGAGTTGGTTGGAAAAAGGCACTCCATTTCTTGAACGAGCGATTTTCGGATGAAAATAAACGTGGGAAAGATACAAGGCCTTGTATTCTTCTGATAGATGAACTTGATCTCCTTGTTACAAGAAATCAATCAGTAAGTTGTGCATGTTTACGGCAAAACATTATATATACTCTTTTTGTTATTTTCAATTAGTTAAATGAGCGATATTTTTCGATACAGGTTTTATACAACATTCTTGATTGGCCTACCAAGCCAAATTCCAAACTTATCGTACTAGGTAAGCAATTCTTGCTGTCAATGCTAAATTTTGAGAATACTTGTACCGATCTCTGATTTATCATTCTTCGTATTGCATTATATACTCAGGGATAGCAAATACTATGGATCTTCCAGAGAAGTTGCTGCCGCGCATTTCTAGTCGCATGGGTATACAGAGGCTCTGCTTTGGTCCTTATAACTATAAGCAACTTCAAGAAATAGTATCTAGTCGCCTGAACGGAATTAATGCTTTCGAAAAACTTGCAATTGAATTTGCCTCTAGGAAGGTTTGCATGATTTGTACCCTCTCCTTTTATTCATCGTTTGAAATAGAGGAATAGCGAAGGACTCATTTGGACTAAATTTCGGGAGATTTTTTATGTGATAATCGTAGTATTTGACTTCAGGTGGCAGCTGTATCTGGAGATGCTCGTCGTGCATTGGAGATCTGTAGGCGAGCTGCAGAACTTGCAGACTATCGTGCTAAAGCACCTCCACTTTCTGCTAGCTCAGATGCTGCAGGCATGACTTTCTATAACCATTTCATCTCTTGTTTTGCTCTTTTTTCTTGTGTTCGATCGAAACTCACATCAGAATGAAGATAAGGAGAGATAAGAATTATTGGTCCACAGCCGAGTTAAATCTGACCTTAACCATAAATTATTCAAAATCACGTGCCCATTATTGAAACTAAATTATGTTTGTTTGTCCAGAAAGATACTTTGGCCAACTTCCTTGTTTTACTGGTATTGCAGGAAAACTTCTTGTAGGCATGGCAGATGTTGAAGCAGCAATAAAGGAGATGTTCCAGGCTCCTCATATCCAAGTGAGTTGAAAAATATACATCTATATATTTTTTTTCCTCCCTCGATTACGTTTAAGAAGTCATATTATATTTATTTTTTTCTTATTTCTTTTGTTATTTTCAGATGATAAGAAGTTCTTCTAAGCTGAGTAAAATCTTCTTGGCTGCTATGGTACACGAACTTTATAAAACAGGAATGGGTGAGACGACATTTGAAAAGGTATATCTCGCATGTGCCCTCGGGTTATATGTATTACATTACAAATCACTCATACCCACGTCTGTCTTTCTTTCGATATTACAACCTCTGATAGTATATTCCGTTTGACAGTTGGCAATGGCGGTCTCATGTTTCTGTTCTAGCAATGGAGAAATATTTCCTGGATACGACACTCTCCTGAAAGTCGGGTAAGCCACTATATAACATACATTATGAGCGTAATGACTAGCTCTTGAAAATCCGCAGGCTTATTAGAGACCATATTCGAAAAACGGAATTTAATTCTTGAATCGGCATTGCAGCTTTCTGAAGTTGTGCTTTATGAAATTGTTTTGGCTTAATGAGATTATTTGTCTCAAGTATTAATATCTATGTGTTAATGGGCAGATGCAAGCTCGGGGAATGCAGAATATTATTGTGTGAGGCTGGTACACGGCACAAATTGCAGAAACTGCAACTCAACTATCCCAGGTTAGTCTCTACGCAAACACGAAATCGAACCTTGAAAGAAAATTTTGACGTCTCACATATAAAACGAGGAAACAAAAATTAGATGTCTCTCACCGTTCTTGTTTATTTATAGCATTATAATGGTGATTTTCTCGTCGTGTAATTCGCAGCGATGATGTTACTTTTGCGCTGAAAGAAAGCAACGATCTACCTTGGTTGGCCAAATTTCTCTAATTCGACATTATTCAGACGTCCGAATTTGGATGATCCATGATGAGTTACAATATTTATACTTTGTATTTGGTTTCTTTAACTGTTAAAACTTTCTGGGAGGGATTAATTTTGTTTGGTTCTTTTTTTTTTCACTCAAAAGGATTCCAGACTTAAAAATGTGTGCTGGAATCATTTATTTAAACTAGTATTTAAACAGATCAAATTAAGACTCATATAGACTTTTATATAATTTTTTTATTGACAATGTTCCCATCATGTATCTTTATTTAGATTATTATCATGTATCTGCAGCTTCTATTGTCAAAAAAAAAAAAAGGTTTCTGTGGAAAGGGCAATTTATTAAGAATGCAACATTTATATAAAAATGCCAGCAATTATTAATTATAGCAGATGAGCATTAATAAATCAAACCTATCCACATTAAATCCAAAATCCTCGAACAATATACGTTATTACAACCACAAAATCATCGTAATAGTCCACTGTTCTAATTCTACAATGCAAGCAAAAAAGAGGCTACTTAAAAATTAAACATTACAATAACTAATGTCTTAACACCGACAATATCTGTAACATCAAGAAGGTTATAACTCTGTAAAGAACGTACGACAATCTAATATTTTCTGAAGTGAACTATATAATTTTCTTCCTTGCAACCAAGACTCTGCTGGAAAATCGGAAACAAAGAAAGATGTCTAACTTTGTTGTGGCAGTGAAGTGGTGCTCTGCCACAATGGCCTTCCCAGAATTGCATTCGCATGAACTGCAAGGTAGGCAGCATTTAACCTAAGAATAAACATAGATTATGTTCAATAGTGAGTCATCAATCGGATGAAATGATATATGAATTGTAGAAAATACGGGGAAAAGTTACTTGTCAACATCCGGTGTAGCCAAAGGATCATAAATTTCCTCTGTGTGTTCCGTATGTGGAGCAACACCTGATAAAGCGGCCATGTCCTGAGCCCCTTCCGCCTATATAATACAAAGATAATTATGTAAGCGGATTCATTTATATTTTGAAAATAAATAAATGGCTTTCACTGGAAGAATGCTGACAAAACAGAAAGACAGGTCATACAAAATCATGTTACCTCAAAAAGATTTAATACTCAATCCCTAGTTCATACATTGGAGTTACTTATAAGAAACTTTTCTGTAGCACTAAACAATGCATCTCTTTACAACATTGGATAACAACCAAAGGCTAATACAAAGAATATAAAAACTCCGCACACGACCTTATTTGCCACAGGCCATCCTAGACATATATCTGGAAGGTCACCCCAATAGACATGTATCATCCTAGACTATTGGATTTCGATCAATGCATTACCCCAAAGACTATCAGCATAACTACGATAATTACAAGAAAATGGAGATGGTGGCTAAACTAGACAAAATTTGTTGAAGCTTATTCAATATGGCACCATTTCACTTGGAGGACTTAAATACCATAAACTAATTAACGAATAAAAAAAGGATAAAAAAAAGTTACACTGACCTGATGAGGATACTGCGCATAACCAGCATATGCACCATATGCATACGCTGAAGGATCCTGAGCGGCTCCATAAGCATAGGCATCATAGCCTTGTCCATAAGCATAATAAGCACTCAATTGATTTGGATCTGCCGATTGACCCCAGGCACCACTTATATCCTACAGCATATATATAGTGCTAGTTGTCAACTACTGCTTCTTCTTTTTATATAGTACATACATCAACGTAAAATATGAAGTCAAGTATGCTCTACTAAATTTGTACAGATTTGGTTAGCTCAAACATGACTGTCTCAGCTAGAACTTAACCTGTTTTGGTGTTGGATATCTTCCCCAAGAAAGACGGACAACCTGCTGCCCAATCACAGTACCTTGCATCCTCTGGATTGATTCTTCTGCAGATGTCCTATGCAAGTAAACAGCAAGGGACCAAATCATTTCCCATGTGAGGCAACACATGCATAAAATTCAAAAGGTAAGACATTATCCAAACTGGAAACAAGGTTGTGCACTGTCAAACTCATGTATAATTAGGAAATCAGTAAAATTGTCGTTGAATTAAATTAATGTGACTAGGGAAAATAGGAAAATAGAGAAAAACGTAATAATAGATTTGTTTGTAACGACACACACAATCAGACATTCTATAGAGGTTTGCTCTTCAGTTATTGCTCGAAATCTACCAGCAGATAAGAGTTCTGCAAGCCAAAACTTACCTTGCAGCAAACTGCACAAAGCCACAGCCTTTGGCTACTGGGATCTTGACATAGACAATATCCCCAAATTGCATGAATATTTGCTTCAGTTCTTCTTCAGTTACATTAGGATCCAGACTACCCACAAAGACCTGCAATTCACAAGATAATTAACAGGGAAATAAATATGGAGCTACAGCATCAAAGAGCTTCACTTACAGTAGTGTTATTTATATCGTTATCCACTGGAACGGTCTGAACTGGCGCGGTGTACATCGGCGTTGGATATACTGCTGCAGAGGAAAAAAAATACTTCTTAGAGTATAGAAGACATCGGCGTTGGATATGCTCTCATACAGTACTCGTACAACTTGAATTCAAATTTAAAAATAAAAAAACTCAAGAAAGTGCGAGCATGCCCTATAAAAGGCATATTTTAGCAACAAACTTGAAGGGAACTGTCCACTGTGTTTCTTTAAAGATGATATATATTGTAATGCATCATTCCAAAAAAAAAAAAAGGGTGAACGAAATCATTCTGATATAATTGAAGGCTCCATTTGGATAGAAGGATTTGATTTGGGGAAAGGATTTAGAGGACGTATTTGAAATGAATCAATTGCTCAATTTATAACTAAAAAGGCGGGTTGGGGCCTTGAAATCCATCGCCAAGTCCCTCAATTCAAACAAGTACAAGGAATTTGTTATTATGGATTGAAATCCCTCCTCCAAATCCTTCCATCCAAATGGAACATAAGGGAATTACGTAGCGAGTAGCGACACCTTGCAAAATCAATATAAAAAACGACCTTTAGTTGCTGCATACTGTTGGACAGTCGATGTTTTCTTAGGAGCTGCTGCACTAATTCTCATGGGCCTGGTCGAGCAATAGACACCATTCATCTCAACCATTGCTCGGTTCCTTTCCATCTCATCAATAAACTTAACAAACCCGTATCCCTTGGAACGCCCAGTATTAGTATCTGTGACGACCTTGGCCCCTCTAACTGATGAATAGCTTGTTCGAAAAGTTTCCTGCAATAGATAATCCGTAACATCTGGCGCTAAATCCCCAACAAAAATAGAGTGCTCAGTGCCCCCATCTGGACGCCTTTCTCCTATTCCAGAAGACGCCCAATTCAACCTGAATGTTAGTTCAGTACCCGGAATTTGTGTTCCATTATAGGACTGAAGAACGCTTTCGGCTACTTGATGGTTAGTAAATTCCACAAATCCGTAACCCTCGGGCTGACCCGTTAGTTTGTTCCTAATGACTTTAATCGAGAGTACCTGCATTGAGAATTAACGACGAATTTTGAGTCCGATAACCCTAGATCCTGGAAAAAAATTGCAGAATAACCTTTTCATTTTCATTTTCTTTTTCTGTGCAATCTTTTGGGCAATTAACTAACAAAGAGAACATGGAGCTCAGAAACAGCTGAAACAATAAATTCACTATGGAAAATTTAGGGTTTTTTGTGAATTAGACATTGGTAGGTGACGTGTGCATTGCTCAATTGTGGTGGTCCGGTGGAGCCTGAAGTAGTAAATGCCACTGACACCACCATTGTGTGTTATCAGAAAATGGTAATAGTGAAGAGAAAGAGTTCACACGGAACCCAGCAATGAATGAAAATCGGCGCAACTGAATAGGGCGTGCGTACGTACCTCGCCGGTGTGCGAGAACCAGCCGCGGAGGTAATTCTCGTCAGCCCAGTAAGGCAAATCCCCAATCCAGAGGGTTCGGACTTCTTCCAGTGTGGTCGGCTGGTGATACGGCACCGTATGAGGGTTCATTTACAGTTACTTTTTTTTTCTTCTGCAAATCGATTTTCGATTCCTCTTCCGGTAGCAGCGGCCAATTCGCTCTTGCGCACTGTGGTGTTTGGGGGTTTCTGGTCAGGTTTCTTCTTAGGGCAGATGACAGAAACCGTCCAATCGCGCGCACCTCAAATTTCAATTAATTAGGCCAATAATTATTTAATTAATGACTTTTTTTTTTTTTTTTAATAATAATATATAATAGTTATAGTACACTCTATATCCAAATAGAGATTCAATACTTAAATCAAAAAAAAAAAAAAAAAAACTTCAATAAATAGTATTCTAAAAATCGGTTTCCGATGCGGAGACGGTCCAACATCGTTACAATTTTAATGTAAAGGTTGAAAACTAGGTTTATGATCGTGAGGTGGTCAAACTTTGGAGACAGATCAAACATATGTGGCAACTGTAAAAAAATCGTCTTTATTTAATTATTTATTTATTTAATAATAAAAACGTTTGCACTTTTAATTAGAAAAATAAATTTATGCTTTATTTTATTTTGTTAATGTACTTTTTTTAAAGTACCTAATCCTATATGATTGTTTAAGTATAATTTTTGATGCACAAGATTTTTCGTTTTATTTTTATTTTGTTTGAAAAATCATATGAGGGTCCGTCAAACGGGTTGTGTCTAAAATTGTGAAACTTATTACAATTATGTTTTAACTCATTCTCGTATTGTTTTGCAAAATGGCTTATTTTCCCGACCTATTTAGGCTTTTCTAGTTTTTATGGAACGATAACAACCACATTTCAAGCAAACAACCCGAAAAACAAAACTCAGGACCACAACTCATGGATCGCATCAGATTTTCGTATCCGACGTCGTTCCGACTAATAAAAATGAGATTTTACTATTTTAGGAAATTATTAGAAAATTCATATCAATTCATAGAAACATCAGATAAGGACTTCGTCAATTGTGTGACTTCTAAAATTGCAAGATCTATTAGAATTATCATTTAACTATGTTTGGCATTTCCCCGTCATATTTTTTCTATTTTTTTAATAATTATTTGAAGTGGGAGTGGTGGCATTTTTGTTGTTTCAGAGCTTAGAACAAACGATATTAAGGTCAAATGTCTGACACCTAACAGCGATGGCCACATTGAGACAATTTTTTAAATTCAGGGGGCAAATCGAGAAAATATAATTTCCCCAAAATAAAAATAAATCCATAGTTGTAGGCACGCACACATTTGTTGGCTGTCATTGAAAGGTTCAGCTATTTAATTGGTCCTCGTGAAAAAAGAACAGAAAGAATCAACACACTAGATGCTGTAGATCCACTTTTTAAATTCTAGTTAAATGTTTTTTTCTTCTTCTTTTTTTTTTTTTTTGTGCGCTTTGAAACCTTAATCAGTACGAACCTCAGATGCCAACGGTGCACATTAGCACCACTTTCTGTCGGTCTCCCTGTAACCAACTCCATTTTCGTTCCTCTATATTCGGAGTTCGGACAAACTGCCATCTTCCCAAACACCCCACCCCTACCCCTCTCTCTCACAATCACAGATTTTTATTTATTTTTCTTCACAAATGTAGATTTGCCCATTTAATGAAACGCATTGATTAATCATCTGAAGGAAAAAAGATTTTGCAAAAAACCCAGAAAAATATATTTTGTTGTAATGGCGATCGCTGCTGTAGTGATCCTCCCTATTGGTCTCATGTTCCTTTTGTCGGGTCTCATTGTCAACCTCCTTCAGGTATGCGTGCCCACCAACTGTTTGCTTTTTTGTTTTTCTTTGGTTATTTTAATGTTGTGTTTTTTTTTTTGGATCTTTCGAGCTTTTGATGATAGTTAGTTAAATCAAGAATGTGGGATTTGTGTGTGTATGTTTTTCATGTGGGCACATGGGAAAAAAAAAACACATTTCTTAGCCTTTTGTTTCGTTGGCTTGTTCAAATCATTAGTTGCAGATTCTTGGCTTGCATTTCGATTTTGGAAAAAAAGGTTTCGTTTTCGAGAAACCGAAATGATTGGCTTATTGCAGGATCACGTAATTGGAAGAAAAAAAATTGCTTTGAAAATGAATTGTCTGAACCTATGTCAATTAAAATTTGTGTCTAATTGTGGGCTGTTAGATACTATCTGGAATACTTGGGGTCACTTAACAGACTTATTAGGCTATTTAGAACGACGAGGACTAATTAATACGATCGTCACAACCACAAGGTTTAGTTTGCAAGTTATTTCCTTAAAATATGATCAACTTCATTAACATTTAACTGCTTTCCTCGGTTCGAAATTGTGCAATTTTTGAAGTAAAGAATGAAGACGACCATTTAGATTGCAATAGTCATAATATTTACTGTCTGAAGTTATATGTAAAGAATGACGAGTAGTCGACTACTACGTGGTCGTTAATATTAATGAAAATATATAATGTCTAAAGTACTGCATTTTTTTAATTCAATCTGCTTAACCTGGTACATTTACAGAATTCCTTACACGTATGCACAAATTTTCAGGCAATTCTATTGGTCCTTGTCCGCCCCCTGTCGAAAAATGCTTACAGAAGGATCAACAAACAACTCATTGAGCTACTATGGTTGGAGCTTATCTGGCTTTTCGACTGGTGGGCAAACATTAAGGTGTTCTGAAATTGTCGTATTTGTTCTTCGTCTATAATATTCTTACACTGAAGTTGCTTGTATATAACGACATAAACATGCAAATTATTACACGATGGAGCGCAACTCCGTTTTATTAGCACAAACTTTATGAAGTTCTGTAATTTTCAAGCACCGAAGAACAAAATTAATAATTTGAGAAAGTAGTGTTTTATTGGTATATATTGTATTCTATTGCATTGTATAATATGTTTGGTGTGACGGGTGATTATATTGTTCGACAGGTTGAGCTATTTGCAGATGAAGAAACTTTTGCAATGCTTGGTAAGAAATTTGAAACTGTCACCGTTTCACGTGCATGGATGTACATCCACGCGTGCAATGTTTCTGAATTTCGTTCATTATATTAAATTATGTTTGGTATAATTTCAGGAAAAGAACCTGCACTTCTCATTTGTAACCACAGAAGTGACATTGACTGGCTCGTCGGATGGGTCTTAGCTCAGGTTACTATTGATTCTTAGGAGTGATTCGATTTTTATTAGAAGATGCTATTTTTTATTTTAATCATTAATTTATTTATTTTGCATTTAATCAAGAATACTCGGTAAGTGGATACATATTTTTTTCCATACGTCGACTGAATATGGTCATATGACTATTGGCAGCGTGCAGGTTGCCTTGGTAGCTCACTAGCCATGATAAAGAAATCGTCATTATTCCTCCCTGTGAGTTTTTTATTTTTTAATTAGTCGGTCCTTTTAATTATAATAAACATTATTTTAAATCCAAATAATGACCATTGGTATTATGTACACAGGTTATCGGTTGGTCAATGTGGTTTTCTGGTTTTATATTCCTCGAGAGGAATTGGGCCAAAGATGAAAACACCATGAAGGTGCAGTTATAACCATATATCGTTCCCATCAATTTGGACACGAAAAATTGTCTTGGCATATATATTTTTTTTTCATCTTGATGTGTTATATATTGCAGTCAGGATTCGAGGCATTAAATGGTTTTCCAATACCTTTTTGGTTAGCTCTTTTTGTCGAAGGAACTCGTTTTACACAGGCAAAGCTTTTAGCAGCACAAGAATATGCTGCTTCGGCTGGTTTGCCTGTTCCAAGAAACGTTCTGATTCCTCGTACTAAGGTTATTTCTGTAATTAACTAGTGGGGCTTAATAATTTTTTTTTTATCTATAATAATCAGATAATATTTATTAATAATATTATTTACAGGGCTTTGTTGCAGCAGTAACTCATTTGCGAACAAATGTGCCTGTACTTTATAATACTACAGTCGCTATACCGAAAAACGAACCTCGGCCCACACTGTTGAGAATGATCAGGGGGCGCTCTTCTGTGGTACACAATTTAAATTTGAGTAACAAATTATTTATACAATAGTGAAAATATCGTTTATTACGATACGGGAAACGTGATTTATGTCTGACAATGAATCTTGGAAGTTTATTTTCCTATATAGAAGTTTCTGAATTCCACTGATTTTCGTGGCATTGAAAACTTCTATGCACCTAATTAAAGAAAATAAGATAAAAAGTTACTAATTATTACTAACAAGTAAACTTGCTAAAAAATTGCTTAACCTCCTGTTTTGTAGGTACATGTGCATATCGAGCGGGTTCTAATGGAAGAATTACCAGAAACGAGCAGTGGAATTGCTCAATGGTGCAAAGACGTGTTCGTGACAAAGGTAAAATAAACATATCAAATAGGAAATTGTGATTTTAATATCATATATATTAATAGTTATTTTGTCCCGTTAACCAGGACGCTTTCTTGGAGAGACATCTCGTTACAAACACATTTGGAGATCATATACGCCACGACATTGGGAGACCAAAACGATCTTTATATATATATATATATATATATATATATATATATATATATATATATATATATATATATATATATATATATATGTACATATATTTATTATATTGCTTGTTCAATAAGTTTGCTTCACCATACAAACTAATTTTTTTTTCTTCATTTTACACTCTTTCAGGTTGTGCTTTGTTGGTCGTTTCTCATAATTCTGGCAATAGTGAAAATTATCGAACTTTTCCCGTTTTCGTGGGGAGAAGTAGTGTTTTGCGTTGTTTTCTTGGGACTAATCACAATCCTTATGCAAATACTCATCACGTTTTCTCAATCGGAACATTCGACCCCTCCAAAGGGATCGGAGCCGGATCAGTTAAAGCAGGTGCTCCTTCAAAGTTGAGCCAACTTCAATTTTTTTTTTTTTTTTTGTATATTCAATTCTTTAAAGAAAAGGAAAGTTCTTTTGATGGATCCTAGAATGTAATATATAGCATATTAGTTGTACCAGAATGTAATGGTTTGGGAGCACACTATGCCTTGTGCACCATTTTTTTATTTTTTTCCCCTTAGTTTTATAACTTCATGTTGTGTAAGTCACCATAATTGGTTGCTAATTGTGAAGAAAACTAACATTTCTTACCATAACACCCTTTTTAGGGGAGGTGGATGTAAGAAATTTACAAACTATAGGGGTTGGATGTAATATCTAAAAAGTAGGGGAGTTTTTTTTTTTTGTAAATAGTTAATACCTCATGGAGGTGGTTGTAATTTATCCTAGATAAATTTGACACCGTAAAGATATACGTGTCAGACAATATTTAGTTAGTGGTGTGGTCGCAATTATCCAAACGAAAGAGGTTTTTTTTCGTAAGTTAACTCTACCTCCGTAATTTGCCCGGAATTTAGAATTAAGTGCAAATATTTATTGACACACAGACAATTGGATTTTATTCTGTTTACCCCCACTGAGGAAAATATCGAATTGGCTATTGCTTTCAAACCCAAACAGACCCTACAAGTATTGAATTGAATCTTCTTAATTAGGTCTATTTTGGACTTTTGCATTATATATAGAAAAAAAGTAATCGTATCTTGAATAAAATATTTTTTTTTTTTGGTAAAAAAAAAACATATAAAACTATTATTTGTCCATGAAAATGCCAGCGCATTCCACACATGCAAATGATAAAACAATTTGAAAGATAAGAAGAAAAAAAAAAAGCAAACCGCCATATTAAAATCACCAAATCTGGAGAAAAGATCACCAAAAAAAAAAAAAAAAAAAAAAGAATTACTGGCATGCCCACGTCAGCAATCTCGCCTCGATCATTCCGATTACTTCCGTGCTTCACTGTCTTACCATAAACCCCATTTGTTATCTCACAGAGCTACACACACACATACATACATATAGATACATATAGATACAGAGCGAGAGTGAAAAGATGGGTTCTTTGATGACAGAGAACAAAATGGAGAAAGAAGAAGAATCCGAATCAAAGGAACCGATTCTGTACGTTAATGGCGTCCGTAGAGTTTTGCCTGATGGGTTGGCCCACTTAACTCTTCTCGAGTATCTCAGAGGTCAAAAAACACTATCATTTTGAGCTGTTCATAATTTGTTTGTTACTTATATCTTTCTTGATTTTGGGTATGTGATTTTTTTTTTTTTTTTGTCTTTTAATGTTTTGATCTGACTAATTAGTGAACTCCATTAATTAATACCCAGCTCAGTGGCGTTAATCACCATTTAGTGGCAACTAATTCACTCATCCCTCAGTTAATTAGGTCACAGTACCTTTATGCATTATGTGGGGGCAAGCTGGCCTTTTTTCTCTTTTAGCAGTATCTTGAAGTGATCCAGTTTTATGTTTAATTGCGTTTCTTAAGTTTCATTCATTTTGTTGAATTAATAATTTTGAAGCATCTTTGTTATTCTTCAATGTTGATGATCATAAGAACTAAGAAATTGCACTTTGATTATGTGATTGTAGTCAGTCTACACCTGAAATTTCAAACATTATATTTGCTTGTGTTGATTTGGATGCTCTAACATGATGCAGTTTATGCCTTCATTTATGTAGGCTCTTCTTTGTTTTAAGTTTTTCACCCCTCCGGAAAATCTTCGTCTTCTTGAATTTTTTTTTTTATTAAATTTTTGTTTTGAACGTCTTCTTTGTTCATCCTTAATGCAGATATAGGGCTGACTGGGACAAAACTTGGCTGTGGCGAGGGAGGTTGTGGGGCGTGCACTGTGATGATTTCTTCTTTCGACCAAAAGTCGAAGAGATGTGTGTGAGTCTCTTTCTCTCTCTCTCTCTCTCTCTCTCTCTCTCTCTCTCTCTCTCTCTCTCTCTCTCTCTCTCTGTGTGTGTGTGTGTGTGTGTGTGTGTGTGTGTGTGTGTGTGTGTGTAAATATGTGGAGATAAATGTTACGGTAGATAAAGCGAACTTTGTATGGAAAACCAAAAGAAGATAACTGTCCTCCATTAACTGACATATTGAATTCAGTCGGCCACTTCTTGTTTCCCGGTTTACTTTTCAGATCAAATGTCGTATTGTGGTTCAATACCAATTGACACATGAAGTTTTTCTCGGTTATCTTAATAGTTCATTAAATTAACAGTAAAAAATAGAGTAACTCTTTATTTTACACAACTTGGAATGTCTTTAGGCATCTTGCGGTCAATGCATGCTTGGCTCCTTTGTATTCAGTCGAAGGAATGCACGTTATTACAGTCGAGGGCGTCGGTAATCGTAGAAATGGCTTGCATCCAATTCAGGTATTATTCTTTTTATTTGTTATCAAGAATTTCTCTTCGGTTTAGTGATGGAACTATATTTTGATACGCATGTAATACTACTCTGTAGGAATCATTGGCTAAATCACACGGCTCACAATGCGGTTTTTGCACTCCTGGTTTTATAATGTCAATGTACGCCTTACTGAGATCGTGTAAAAAACCACCCACTAAGGAAGATATTGAAGAAAGCCTCGCTGGAAATTTATGTAGATGCACAGGTTATCGACCAATAGTCGATGCATTTCGTGTATTTGCTAGAACAGACGATGCCCTTTACACCAAAAATGAATCTTCAGCCCTTTCGACCAATGAATTCGTTTGTCCTTCAACCGGTAAGCCATGTTCTTGTGGGATGAATATCAAGGACGAAAATGAAAATAAAGAAATCTCGTGTGGCGAAAATTTGAAGCCGATTTCAAACAGTGATATCAATGGAGCTGCATACACAGAGAAAGAGCTTATTTTTCCTCCGGAACTTCTGTTAAGGAAACTAACGAATTTGTTCCTAAACGGGTCAAACGGGCTTAAGTGGCATCGTCCGTTAAATCTCCGGCATGTTTTCGATATAAAGTCCAAATATCCATCTGCTAAATTAGTTGTAGGTAACACAGAGGTGGGAATTGAGACGAGGCTAAAGAATTTCAATTATCCAGTTCTTATACATGTCGCTCACGTGCCAGAACTTAATGAATTGATTGTAAAAGACGAAGGCTTGGAAATCGGTGCGGCGGTTAAACTTTCGGAGCTAGTTAAAGTACTTAAAACAGCTGTGGAGAATCGCGCCCCTCATCAAACCTCGTCATGTAGAGCCATACTCGAACAGTTGAAATGGTTTGCCGGTACGCAGATACGAAATATCGCGTCTATAGGTGGGAATATATGCACTGCAAGTCCTATATCGGATTTAAATCCAATACTGATGGCTGCTGGAGCAATATTTCGAATATCCGACAATAAGGGGAGTTTAAGAACATGTGCAGCTGAAAAGTTTTTTCTAGGGTATCGTAAAGTAGATCTTGAAAGTAATGAGATCCTTTTATCGGTTTTTCTGCCTTGGAATTCAAGATACGAGTTTGTGAAGGAATTTAAACAGGCCCATAGGAGAGACGATGATATTGCTATAGTCAATGCTGGAATGCGTGTTTGTTTCGAAGAGAGGGATAAAAAATGGGTTGTTTCCGATACTTCGATTGTTTATGGTGGAGTTGCTCCTTGTTCTGTTTCTGTTAGTGAAACAAAGAAATTTTTGATGGGGAAAAGTTGGAGCAAAGAGGTGTTGGAGGGTGCTTTGGGAGTACTCGAGAAGGAAGTTGTAATGAAGGAAGATGCACCTGGAGGAATGGTGGAGTTTCGTAAATCGTTAATATCAAGTTTTTTCTTTAAATTCTTTTTGTGGGTTTGTGACCAAATGGAAGGAATCGAATTATTTGACGAAAAAGTGCCGATTTCTCATATTTCGGCGATAAAACCGTTTCATCATCCTTCGGTTATGGGAAATCAAGAGTACGAAATTGTTAAGCATGGGAGTTCTGTTGGAGCCCCTGAAGTTCATCTTTCTGCAAGACTTCAGGTATGTATTTGAGTATATCTCTTAATGCAAAAAAAATGCTTCTTGAATCTATGTTTGTCTCGATTTTCACTCTGACATTTGCTATTTTTTTCAATTTTAATTAATGGTAGGTTACAGGTGAGGCGGAATATACAGATGATGTTGCGATGCCTCCAAACGGATTACATGCTGCACTGATATTGAGTAAAAAGCCTCATGCTCGTATACTTGAGATAGACGATACGGAAGCAAAAAATTCTCTTGGATTCGAAGGAATATTCTTTGCTAGGAATGTTCCCGGGGAGAATATGATTGGGCCGATTGTTAAAGATGAGGAGCTTTTTGCTTCGGAAATTGTTACTTGTGTTGGTCAGGTGAATTTTCCGATCATAAATATAAAAACAAAATAAAAAAATAGTTTCTCCAATATGAATGATTTTGCACTAACATAATACTATCTTGCAGGTTATTGGGGTGGTTGTGGCAGATACGCACGAAAACGCCAAGCGTTGTGCTCGAAAAGTTAACATTAAGTACGAAGAACTGCCAGCTGTCTTATCCATAAAAGATGCTATCGAGTGTAATAGTTTCCACCCCAATACCGAAAAGTATATGAGAAAAGGTGACGTGGATCTCTGTTTGTCAAAGCAGTGTGATAAGATTATCGAGGGAGAGGTTCATGTTGGGGGTCAAGAGCATTTCTATTTGGAGCCAAACAGCACCTTAATTTGGACGACTGATGGTGGAAATGAAGTTCATATGATCTCGTCTACTCAAGTAAGTTTCGCTCGTTACATTTTTTACAAAAAGAAATGCATAAATAGATTTTTCGGAATAAAAATGTGCTGAAAATAGTTTTCTTGCAGGCTCCTCAAAAGCACCAAAAATACGTTTCGCATGTTCTTGGTCTTCCCATGTCGAAAGTGGTGTGCAGGACCAAAAGAATAGGCGGTGGATTTGGAGGGAAAGAAACGAGGTCTGCTTTTTTTGCAGCTGTGGCAGCTGTTCCGTCATATTTACTGAATCGCCCTGTAAAACTTACGCTAGACAGAGATGTTGACATGATGGTAACTGGACAACGTCATAGCTTTCTTGGAAAGTATAAGGTATTATTTTCTCTGTGTATGAAATTTCTTACTGCCCCCCAAAAAAAATTTGATCCTCGAATTCAACATTAAAGTTTCGTCGTAGTGAAGTTAAGTGGCACATGATAAAATAGAATTAAGAGTAAATTACACCTAGACCCCCACAGGCTTGGAAAATTACATGTCCCCCCCTTGAGGTTTGGTTTTTCGGTTAACAATTTACCCCAATTGGCCATTGACTAACTAAAAAGTGATGTTCCATTTAGGTTTGGTTTTTCGGTCAACTCAATTTACCCCATTCGGCCATGGACTAACCAAAAAGTGATGATGTCAGCGTTTTTTTTAATTGTGATTCCTTTTTTTATCATTAAACAAATATTTGTAAAAAAATTATCGCCATCTTTTTCTTACCCTTTTAGATTTTATTTAAATAAAAAATGAAGGTTTTGATGTACTGTTTGCTCGAAAAACACAACCTCTAACGAAAGATTTGTGCGGAGAGAAATTACGATTCAATCAAACAAATATTCTGTAGATGATAAAACTACCAATTGCTGCATTTTGGTTGGATTTGTGGGTGAGACAAAACCTCAAGGGAGATATACGTAATTTTCCAAACCTGAGGGGTCTTGGTGTAATTTGAGCTAATCTCAGGGAAGTTAAGTTTAATTCACCCTAGAAATAATTTAATTAGTGAACTCCCTTGTCCAAGATTGTTTAATAAAAATGTTCGAGGACATAATTATCGATGATGTAATGGCATTTTGTAGGTTGGTATCACAAACGAAGGAAAAATACTTGCATTGGATCTTGAAATCTTCAACAATGCTGGAAACTCACTCGACCTTTCACTTGCGGTGCTCGAACGATCCATGTTCCATTCGGACAATGTATACGAGATTCCAAATGTTAGGATCAAAGGGAAGGTCTGCTTCACTAATTTTCCTAGTAACACTGCTTTTCGAGGATTTGGTGGGCCCCAGGGTATGCTAATTGCTGAAAATTGGATTCAAAGAATTGCCGTGGAAGTTAAGAAAAGCCCAGAAGAAATCAGGGTATGTGTTATACTATGCATATGGACTTTGTAATGTATAGCGAATATTTATCCCGTATTTGTACATTTTCAAACATTATTCAGGAGATGAATTGACAGAGAGAGGGATCGGTGTTGCCTTATGGTCAACGAATTGAAAATGTCACTTTGAATCGACTTTGGGATGAACTGAAGACATCGTGTGACTTTTCTGCTGCTCGTGAAGAAGTCGACCAATTTAATCTTTGTAATAGATGGAAAAAACGGGGGATCGCTATTATTCCGACGAAATTTGGCATCTCTTTTACTGCCAAGTTTATGAATCAGGTAGGTCTCGATCTTCATAGTAATGAACAATACTTCCAAGTTACGATTTTTTATTTAAAATTCTCACAATGTGAATGATTTTGTCTATTATTTTTATTTTTTTATAGGCTGGTGCACTTGTTCAAGTCTACACAGATGGAACTGTATTAGTGACACACGGTGGTGTTGAGATGGGGCAAGGTTTGCATACGAAAATGGCACAAGTTGCTGCTTCTGTTTTCAACATTCCGCTCAACTCTGTTTTTATATCGGAGACGAGTACTGATAAGGTGAGAGAATATTCATTTTATTTTAATTTTTTATTTTACTGATGAAATTTGAAACGGAAATGCGATAATGGCTAGTGAAATAAGAAGAGTATTTAATTATCGAGCGTTTAGAATTTCAGATGTCTAATGTAGTACGTATTTTGTCCCCAAGGAATTTCTTTCTAAAGTTGCAAGAATTTATGGGCGCTAATTTTCTTGGCATGTTTTCGTAAATAGGTTCCAAATGCGTCACCCACAGCAGCTTCCGCGAGTTCTGATATATACGGTGCAGCAGTTTTAGATGCATGCGAGCAAATAAAAACACGAATGGAGCCTATCACATCGAAGCATAATTTTGGCTCATTTGCTGAGGTAATCTTACACGAAAGGAAGCCTATTTTGAGGATATTTTTGTTTATTATGTTATGGCAGATTTTTTAATTTTTTTTAATTTTTTTAATTTTATTTTATTGTTATCAATAGTTAGTTTTAGTGAGCATTTAATTCATCTTGGCTTGCAAATAACACAGCTTGCAAATGCGTGCTATATGGAACGGATAGACCTTTCGGCTCATGGATTTTATAAAACGCCCGATATAGGCTTTGATTGGGAAACTTGTCAAGGAAATCCGTTTAGGTATTTCACTTACGGAGCTGCATTTGCTGAAGTAGAAATCGACACATTGACTGGAGATTTCCACACGAGGCAAGCCGATGTTATTCTCGATCTTGGATTTTCGCTCAATCCAGCAATTGATGTTGGACAGGTTCGTTTTTTTTTCTTTTTTCCTTTTTACCGAAATTCTTGCATGTCTGATAAAATTAACTGTTCTCAAAAGTCCATTTTAACTGCTAATTATCGAATGGGAAAGTAATAAACTTTCTGATAATTATGGAATGGTCAAGTTAATGGTTAACTTCGAATATTTACCACCATTATAAGATCGTAGACACAATTTGTTGACATGAAAAGAAGCTGAACAGTATTATAAAATAGTGCTTTCGAAAATACATATACGAGGATCTCCTATTATTTTGAGACCCTATTCATTGAAAAGTACAACACACGACAAATTAATAGACGGGAAAATCAAATAAATTCTTGAAACTTAAGCAACCTTAGCGAAAGAGGCTATGACTTTAATACTTGTGCGATGGAGGTGGTGGGGACTTGTAAATATAAGATGGTGGTGGTGATGGAGATGGTGGAGGTGGAGACTTGTAAATGTATGGAGGTGGTGGTGACGGTGATGGAGGTGGAGGAGATTTGTATACATATGGAGGTGGCGGTGATGGTGAAGGAGGTGGAGGAGACTTGTAGACGTATGGAGGCGGTGGCGATGGAGACGGTGGAGGAGGAGATTTGTATACGTATGGAGGTGGTGGTGATGGTGAGGGAGGTGGAGGAGATTTGTATACGTATGGAGGTGGTGGTGATGGAGATGGTGGAGGTGGAGACTTGTAGATATATGGAGGTGGTGGGGACGGAGACGGTGGTGGAGGAGACTGTAGACATATAGAGGTGGCGGTGAGGGAGAAGGTGGAGGCGTGGACTCATAA
>NW_012192829.1:2066077-2080040 GCF_000504015.1 Erythranthe guttata
TCTTTGTAGCTAATACATAAGCTATAATTAAGGTAAAGACTAATCGAATATGCCACAAAGTTGCCATTTTTGGCTCAACTCCGATTTTTTGCTATAAGCTTTCCGGTTTTGTGATTATTCATAAAAGGAAAACCCTTTTCTATAAATCGGGGGCCCATTGGATCAGCCCAATTAGGTATATCATTAAGCCCCCCAACTCTCGAGTCGAGATGGGAGACTTGTCGAGGGGGTTCCGCATCGTGTCGAGAGTTAAATGTGACGTGGTTTACCAGATCGTAATTCGTAATTCCGGGTTGTGATTTGTAATTAATTGGCTTCGGAGTCTCGTCTTTTTTTTTTCTTTGTATTTATTTGGCAACAAGCTATATATTTAAGGGTGTTAAATAATATACCAGGGCCAAATAAACAGAATCCTGCTGCGGTGGGGAGGATAAATTTTCAATCCTTGTGGAGAATAAATATGGGTGAGTATTTTTAACTTTTGGGTTTTCTTCTGTGCTCTTCTTCCTTTGTTCTTCGTCTTTTTTTTTTTTTTGGTGTTGTGGTAGATTAGAAATCTATATTTCTTGACTGTCTTTTCAGAGAAAAATATTTGTCATGTCGAACCAGGGTAAGTAGAAATCTTTGCTAATTAAAATTCGAGATCCAGTTGAAGGGGGCGCGAAAACTTTTGGTACGGTGGGTATGGAGCGCGAAGAGCTTGTAACATCGGGTGAAAAAAACGGATATGCGGTAGGCGGTGCACGAATCGAATGGAGAGAGAGATGGAGGTTGCCACCACCTCATTGTTCTGTGAGGGTGCGCAGCCCAAGGAAGCAACTGGCGCGGCTGGAGGAGATGGCGCGCGCGCGTCGGGCAGGATGGCCGAGGGACGCGCGCGCGCGTCAGCTGGGAGGGTGGGGACTGCGACGTGCGCGTCGTGTTGGGATTCAGGCACGTGTACGCAGCGGAAAACAAAAAAAATATGCGATTTAAAAAAATTTAAAACACATAAACACATGCCCGATAATTGAAAACAAATAATTGCGTACCTTTGCGCTTCCAGCGAAATTAAAAACAACATACATTGCGTACCTTTGCGCTTCCAGCGAAATTAAAACAACATACATGCTTAATTACTTAATCGAAATTAAATCAATTAGCATGCTCACATTTAAATCAAATAATCATGCTCGCAATAATAAAACCAATTTCATGTAGACACATAAAATCATACAAGTTTCTTATTAAAACGAACATGCATATATTAATTTAAACGTAATCGAATCGAATGACAATAGGTTCGAAACATTACCTCTTGAAGCGTGAGGTAGGCGCACTAAACAAAGCTAGATTGCCACGGAAACCAATCCGTGCAACCCGGGGCAGCAACGGCGATGCAGCGACGGCGATGACCCGAGCTACAGCGGCGCGTGTGATTCATGCGCTGTCCTTGAAGCGTGAATCAAACGAAGACTCGAGAAGATGGCTAGCTGCTCTTCCCACTCCTATTGATCCAACCTGTTTGCTGATCTGAAATTACAGCCTAGCTCCAACTTCAATATACTCCATGCTTATTTACGGGAAGAACAATTCCTTCAGGAATATCGTATATTTATGAGTCGAGAAGCCTCTGTCAAAATTTCCTGTCCATCCGATCACCGGTGTGATTTATGGCGAATTTTCTCGCTGGACAGCGCAGAAAATCCGAGAGCAGTTTTTCAGAATTGGCTTCTCGCATCTTCGATTCTTCGATCTTCCTCCTCTTGGATTTCACCTCGTATACTTCGATCTACTAAATACGTGGCACTAGACACGTAATAGTTAGAAAAACGGAAGAACAGAAAGAAGGAAAGAAATACCAAAAGGATCGGCCAACGGATGGGCGATTTCGGCGAGATGGTGGCGACGGCGGCGGTGGTGGCCGTGGGTTGAGATTGGCCGAGAGAGGTGAGAGCGGCTAGGGTTAGTTCGTGTATTCTCCTATGTGTAAGACCTATAAATCAAGTATTTATAGTGTCTTGCATAAAACCCTAATGGGCTTAAGTTGGACCGGGCCCAACAGCTTAATTTCGTTAGTTCTTTTACTTGCTCGTCTCTCTCTCTCAATTCGATGATCGGAAAATTGCAACAATTACATTTTCGGAATCATTATAATGTCCTCGTCACTACGAGTGCCAATTCTCAATTTCCAACTTTCCAAAAGTGGAAACCCTAATTCAGTGCACTTTCTAAATTTGGAAACTTCCCGATTTAGAAAGTCCACTAAGATGTTCGCCTATTCTTTTCCTTTTCTTATTCTCATTCATAATTCCAAATTACGAATGTTGGACCCAATCATATTGACTTCCAATCATGCAAAGATAAACCATTTTATCTCTGACCGTTTATTCAAAGATCTCATGTGCACGAGCAGTGTGACCCTCGATGGTTCAGGTGTAAGCTAGCCGTGGGCCCACAACCCTTTGTGGTCAAAACTCGTCCCTTAGAGTTACGATTAAGATGAAGCTCGTTTCACCATAATCACCCAACGAATCAAAATTGGCGTCTAGCAACTACGCGTCATGATTCCCTAGATACAAATGAAGTGCCTACAAGAACCTTCAGATATAGTTAACGTACAGTATGGTCCATTCGATACATATGTCCCGATTGAACTAGAGGCATTGGTTCGTCGAGACCTCTTTATATGCTCAATGACGGTGCGACCGTTCTAAGTGTTGTTGACTTAGAGAATCGAATTCCCTAATCATCACTTAGTCAGCTCTGGCCAGAGACTTAGAATGATTACAAACTTTCAGAACGCACAGGACATCCAAGACTATTCTAGCGATCGAATCCCCGACTACAATGCACAGACCTCCCACTAGATTTCGAACTGCACGAACACTGGCCCTTAGGATGGTCCTCGGTGGAACTCAGGGACAGGTCACGATACAGCTGGTCCTCTAGTGAAGTCACCGTGATGTCTAGGTCATAAGGACTAATGGTGTACAACTATACCATAGATATCTGTACTCGATTATTGGGAACCACTTAGAGATTTCTAGGGTAAGGGAGTTCAGTGAACTCGTCAACTTACGAGCACCCACTTATGCATGCCGATATCACAATATCGTTTACTGATGAGATGCAGTACACATACACTAAGTGCTAGTCTCTTAATGGGAAAGGCCGATATCCTCATTGGTGGCGTAACCCTTCGTCTAGGAACACGTTTAACAGTTATAATACTTAAGTAAATATCTCATGATCCTAACGATCAATTACTAGTACTTGTAATAACTGTAAGGACTATATCTATGCTTGTGACAAAGAGACAAAGATATAGAATGCCAAGTTGTTTTATCATTAATACGAATAAAGGTTCGTTTATTACAATAATAAATACGAAAGACCACAGCCACATGTTGGCTTGTTGGTCACCTACTCTAACACGTCGGGCATGCAAGCCGAGGGACGTGCGCGCGCGTCAGCGAGTGTGAGTGGACGTGGCACGCGCGCGTCAGTTTGTAGGGGTGGCGGACGCGCGCGCGCGTCTGGGGGGGGGGGATTGGGTTGCACGCGCGCACGGAATTGGGCAGCGGTGACGTGTCCACGCGTGCGCGCGCGTCTGGAGGGCTGGTTTCGGCGCGTGCGCGCCTGTCTGAGGAAGGGGAAGTTGGTGCGCATGAGGGCGCGTCGGTGAGTGTTTTTCAGGCGCGTGGCGGCGCGTTTGGGGCCCCTTTTCGGCGCTCGTCGCGGGATAATGGTGTGCGAGCTGATGGGCATTCAGGTGTGGTTGATGCTTTTCATGGGAGGAGTCTTAGGTGGCGAGAAACTATTGATTCTTGGAGTGATGACGTAGGACCGAGTGCTCACGTTGTGGATGAAGTGTATGGGGTTGGTACTAGTATTATGGACGTCAAGTCGTGGATTTTGGGAGCGATAGTGATGAGTCGAATCAATCACATTCGTCGAGTGAGTGTGCTGAGCCGAGTAGTGAAGGTGATCCGATTGTTGAAGTAGAAGAGGAAGATGATATTCCGCTAGGTGATGTTGAGATAGTTACTAGGAGGCAAAAGAAGATTAAGCCCATCAATCTTGACTTAGTGGATTTTGATAGTGCATTGACCGATGAGCTTTTGCAGTCTATTCGTCGACTAGTTGGAGGGCCAAGAAATATCGAGTTGTTTTTGCCTCAGAAAGGCGAGCGTTTATATTCACCGCCCGCTGGGTTTCATACGGTTTACTTGGCGTACGCGACGTGTACTTCTCAAATCACTCCGCATCCGACCTTGTTGAAGATTTGTGATGAATTGAAGATAGGGTATAGCCAGCTGACTCCGACTGTGCTTCTTATGTTTGAGGCATTCCACCATAGAGCGTCGCAAGTCGGTTTTCCTAGTAGTGTGAGTTTGTTCAAGGCGTTATTTACATTGCATCGGCCGAATAAGCTGCCCTTTCTTCTGTGTTCATCCGCGGGTTCCCTACCAATTTTTGAAGAGTGTGAAGTTGTCCTTGGGGAATCGAAAGTCCCGTTTCTTTTATGTGAGGGATCCCTCTTTTGATTTCCCCCTAATTTGGAAACCTACGTGTGAGAGTTTCAAAATTACCGCGAATATGGCGAAGAGGATTGAAGAATCTAGGCTGTGTGATGTGGAATTTGATTCGAGGTGTCTGATACCGGATGGTCAGCGTCGCATATCCTTTCGTTGCATCGATATTTTTTTTTTTTTTTGTAGATGATTGTATTAACTTTGCGGCGCTTCGAGCTAAGGCGAATGGGACGTCGAAGAAGGCATCGTAGAAGGTTCCCTCTACGTTGGGAGGTTCTTCGGGTGGCCTGCCTCGAGATACGGTCCGTGTAGAGACTGCTCGAGTGATTGAAGACGATCGTAGCTATGCTGGTGAAGTGGAGGTGCGTGAACCTACGAAAGATCGTGGCAAGGGAAAGAGAGTAGACACTGAGTATATGGTGTTGGGGATCGATGCATGTATACGCAGCGGAAAACAAAATTTAATCGAACTCAATGTTCGATCACATGCATAAATCAATTAATTGAACGTACCTTAACGCTTCTGCCATACACATGGTAATTTTTCATATTTTAATCGAAATTAAATAAAACGAAAAACAAAGACGAGCATGCTTGCATACGACGTCATGAAATCGAAAACATACATTCTTCATATAATTGTCATGCTCACAAATTAGTTCACATAATCCAATTATGAATTAATTCGTAGGGGTTTTCGATTTTACCTCTTGAAGCGTGAGATTTCGACGAATCGAAATCTATAAACTGAGACACGTACAAGCTGCTATTAAACAACTCCAAGGCTGCGAAGAACCGACCGAACAACAGCTGGTCCGATCTGATCTCGACGGCGGCACATGAGGTGCAGCGGCGGTGGCGCGTGGCAACGGCGACGGCGCGTGCGGAGCTGGCGGTGGTGGAGTTGCGTTCTTTCTCTCCAATTAGGTTTCACCTCGTACAACTAGACCCACTCTAACTGCAGCACTAGATACAGAAAAGTTAGAAAACAACGGGAATAAAGACGAGGAAGAAAAGAGAAGAAACCGGCGGCGGCGGCGGCGGCAGAGCGGCGGCGCGACGGCGGTGCGGCGGTGCAGCGGCGGGGCTGCAGCCGTGAGGCGGAGGACGGCCGTGCTTCATGCGGCTAGGGTTTGGGGCTGTAAAATCTGATCTCAACTCATCATATGAGTTGTATTTATACTAGGGTTCATAACCCTCATGGGCTTACGTCATTGGGTTTGACCCACTGATCCATTAAGCCCACCCCCTCGTCGGCCTCGTTTCTTACAAACGATCGTCCACAAAATTATAACAAAATTATATTTGTGACGAGCATAAAGTCCTCGTCGATACGAGTGCCTCTTTGAAATTTTCAATTTCCAAAATTGGAAACTTCTAATTTAGTGAACCTGCTAAATCGGGAAACTTCCCAATTTAGAAAGTTCACTAAATTTCCGCATATCTCTTTCTCTCCGTTTATTCCAACTCGTAATCCACAATTAGAATCTTAGATTCAATCATATTGACATCCAACTAACGCAAGGATTAACACATTAATCTATGCTTGTTGTTTTTCAAGGATCTATGTTACACGAGAAGTGTGACCCTCAATGGTTCAGGTGTAAGCTAGCCGTGGGCTCACAACTCTTTGTGATTCGAACAACACATTGTTCTTATACGAACTCCTCCCAAGAGTCCTGATTAGGGTAAAACTCATTTTACTCAATCGCCGATCAAATCGGTGCCCAACGAATCAAGATTGGCGTCTAGCAACTACGCATCATGATTCCCTAGATACAAATGAAGTGCCTGCAAGAACCTTGTGATATAGTTAACGTACAGTACGATCCCTTCGCAGCAAATGTCCCGATTGAACTAGAAGTATTGGTCCACCGAGACCTCTTATTAAGTTCAATAACCGTGCGAACGTTCTAGGTGTTATAATCCGTTCGTGTGTGACTTAGAGAAACACATTTCCCTAATCACCCCACTATCAACTCCGGCCGGAGATTCCATGGATTACAAATCGACAGAACACACAGGACATCCATGACTACTCAAGCGCTCGAATCCCCTACTACAATGCACAGACTTCACACTAGATTTCGGACTGCACGAATGTTGGCCCTTAGAGCGGTCCGCGGTGGGACTCAGGGACAGGTCACGATACAGTCGGTCCTCTAGTGAAGTCACGGTGATGTCTGGGTCTTAAAGACTAATGGTGCACAACTATATCATACAAACCTATTACTCGATGATTGGGAACCACTTATAGATTTCTAGGCGAGGGAGTTCAGTGAACTCATCTAATATGAGCACCCACTCAAGTATGCCGATGTCACAAACACCGATGACTGATGAGACGCAGTACACATACACTAAGTGCTAGTCTCAAAAAGGGAAAGGCCGGTATCCTCATTATTGGCGTAACCCATCGACTAGGAACAAGGTTTAACAGTTACATTACATTGCTGAGTTATCTCACGATTCTACTAGATCAACTCACAGTAATAGAGTAACTCGTTAGGACTATATCTATGCTGCTTGCATGGGATAAGAGATATAGAATGCCAAAAGGTATTTTACCATTAATTTGAAATAGATTATTTACGAGTAGCGTGAGAAAACACAACACTTAGTTGGCTTATTGGTCACATACTCTAACATGTGGATGTGCCAAAGCGTCCGCGTGTAGACCCAGAGGAGCCTTATGCTTTCCATGGTGGGACAGGGAAGCAGTTGTTTACCTTTGGGGTGAATCGTGAGGGGAAGGAATCGTATTAGGATGTGTCGGACCATGATTTGCCAATGATGAGTACCGACGGATTCGTTCGGGACTACGGTCGTGCTCGGATGTCCGGTAAGGGCTATTCACACATGCAGGAGTTGGCTGGTGGGGACATATGCCGGATGAGTATTTTTCTTTTTAGAACAAGACTTTATGTTTATGTCCTCTTTTTCTTTCGTAATCAAAATTTTTTGTTTTTGCTTTTGTTTTTATTTCGTTTGTTTTGGGATAAGTCGTTGGATTGATATTTTCGTTTACGATGTATCTTTGCTAGACTTTGTTTTTATTTTTATTTTATTTATCTTATTTTGATTTGGTCTTTTGCATGCATATCATATAATTTAGTTTCGTTTATGTATTTCGATTTCCGTAATTGTATTTTGTTTGTCACATGCATTTCATTTAGGATCGAGTGTAAGTTCAATTTCCGGGTTCTTTTGAAGCAAAGCAATTAATGAATTAGTAGATGGGCTAGTTGATGTTAAAATTGAAATTATGGATAACCGGCTAATTATAGATGTACCTTCCGACTGCGTTTTTGCAACTTGTGTGGATAGCCTTTCGAATCCTTTCCGATTAAGCTTGAGCGCACTTTTCTGAGGGGTATAATAGTCTGAGGTTTGGGGGGCGAGTTAGAATTGAATTATGTGTTCACGATTTCCAGTTGTTGGCTAAAAGTTCTATCAATGGTCTTTACGTTTTTATTTTTTGTTCGATGTTAAAAAAAAAAAAAAAAAAAAAAAAAAAAAAAAAGAAAAAAAGAAGAAGAAAAAAAATAATTTGTGGTATTGTTGTGATTCACGCTCTGATTTCCCCGCCTTTCTGACTCGAGCTTAACCCGTTGGGTGCACCTCGTCGCCTAAGTCTCTCGAGCTGTCGAGCTTGGGGGTTTCTTGGACTAAAGTTCGATAAATGGGTCAGGGAGATAACACAGTGGTATCGGGCCTTGCACGAGTCACGATTATGCCCGTTTCAAAAAAAAATGAAAAAAGAGAAAAATTGTGATGAAAATCACCAAAAATATTGTAGTTGTCATTTCTTTTATTTGAATAAATATACCTACTTATACCCAACTCGAGTTTTTGAATTTCAGAATCAAAACTTACTTTTCACCCACATTTCTACTCAAAACCCTCGGTAATTGTGTTTATTGTTTAATTACGGATTCTTGAGTCTATCTTTCATTTTGGTGTAGAAACAACTAATTGCGTCGGTAGGAAAGTCGAATACCTTAAGCCGTATGCCATTCTAAGATTTTAAGTTATCTAGCTCGTTTTATCTTTGGAATTAATTTCAATGCTTTGACCAATCCGGCAACTTTATGGGTGTGTTGTCTGAAAACCCTCACGAGACACAACTCGTCCTTTGGGGGTACCCAAGGGTTCAAAGGCTTGTTGCATACGCTAAATGCAATCGTGATTCCCTACGTTAGTGGCCTAGTTTAGTTTGTTGTTTTTATTTCCCTTTTGTTGTTGTTGTTTCGTTTTGATTTACTCGGGACAAGTAAAGATCTAAGTTTGAGGGTGTGATAAGTGTTCGTTTTGCACGATTTTTGCTTGTCAAATCCTCGAGTTTTGGTCTTCGTTCGTCCGAGTTTCGGCTTCATTTGTATATATTATTGCGTTTCTTGTTTTATTTATATTTCAGGGTTTTATTAGGTATTTTTGCCGAGTCGAAGCCATTTGAAAGCGAAACCGAATTTTCAAGCCAATTTTGGAGCCAAGAAGACCCATATCGCGATCTGACATTCCTGGATCGCGATCTGGGGGTTGTCACAGCGAAAAGGGATCAAGACCCAGATCGCGATCCAGCATTCCGGATCGCGATCTGGGGGTGCTGACAGAGAAGAAATAGGGGTCAAATCCAGATCGCGATCCGGGAAGTTGGATCGCGATCTGGGGGGCCCGACATAAATGAAATGGGTCAGGACCCAGATCGCGATCCACGTTCCTGGATCGCGATCTGGCATGGCGGTGGGCAGTTCCCCGAAGCTGTCAGATCGCGATCCAAACAACCCGGATCGCGATCTGGGCACGTTTTTTGAGAAAGATATTTTGTTTTGCAAAGCTTCTTGAGGAAGCTTTGCATTTCACTATAAATAGAAAGGCCCTTTCATTCTTTATCCTTCTTCGACTTTTTACGGTTTTCGACGGTTCTTCACGGGAATCATCAACAGGGGTTTCGACTTGGGTTTTTCTTACGCAATTTCTTTACGTTTTGTTCTTCATTTCCTTTGTACATTCTTTTGATACTATGTTTGTTATGAACTAAGAACATTTTCTTCTAGGGCAATGAAGCCTTGTATATATTGATTTCGATCGTCATTTCTGTTATCTATTTGTCGTGTTTTGATTTCGTTTATGTTTTCCTGTATTAAATGCTTCTGATTGTGTTGATCAGCTCTCAGATTGATATTAAATAGGAATGAACTCGAGAGAGGATTTCTTGTTTGAAGTTAGGAAAACATAGTTCGGGGTGTGGAAACGGAGACGTGATGCACTTCGGGTAGCCCTTAGGGACTTGACCTAAATGCTCTCTTAATAGCAGGTTCTGAACGGAGACGTCGGACATGTGGGTAGACTCTAACTACACTGGAGACGGGGGTTAGAGTATATTGGTGTCTGGGTTAATGAATAGGAATGTAGCATTAGATAACGGATTTGTAGATCGTTGTTGATTATACATAGGTGGATTTGGCCCTAGAAGTCCCCTTTAAATCGAAGTCCCCCCCGCGTTGAGTTATCGTTACTTTATTTACGTACATTCTATATTTGCATGTTTACGATCTTGCATGCTTATAAATTAGGGTTTATCACCAATCCTCTTATTTACGATCGGCTAGATAATATAACGATAATATAATTACACTACTCAGCATTTGAATCTACAAGGTCCCTGTGGATCGATATCCGGAACCACTGTTCTACAAAATGCGATACCGTATACTTGCGGTAATTTATACGTGAGGAAAATGCGTATCAATGCTGTGACTACCAATGCGTCGACATGGTCTTTCGAGGTCCGCAGAGTCGAAGATTATGCTATGATTAGGTCTTCGTATGTGATAGATAGATGCGGATGGAGAGGCGTGCTCTTGATTCATACGTGCTGACTGAGCGAGGGAGCGTCTCGCATTTTGTGAGTCGCCACCCGCCGGTCTTCCGTAGATAAAGGCAATGACTCCCCGGGTGGGTTTATTATCATTGTTATCTTGTTCGCGCCGATGACCCCCCTCCTCTCGTCGTTGCGGTTGATCTCGATTGTTATCTCGGCGTGGGAGGTCATCACGGCGCTTGTTTCAAGGCTTATCGATGTATTCGCCTAAGTGGCCCTGCTTGATCAACTTCTCAATTGCTACTTTGAGTTGTGCACATTCCTCGACAGTATGTCCTCTATCCTTATGGAATCGATAGTAGCGATCCGATTTTTCTCGTTTCGCATTTGGCAGCATTAGGCGTGGAGGTTCTGCTAGACCTCTTTGTTCTATCACATGAAGGATTTCAGTGAGGCGAGTGTTTAGCGGAGTGAACCGATTGTAGGAGGAAGATGATTGGCCTTGAGGTGGGAGTGGTGGACGTCGATCATCCCGTCTTCTAACGTCCTGTCGGTCATCTTCCCTCTTCCTCTTGGGAGGAGCATGGGTAGAGGCTTCCTCTTTTCGTACGTATTTCTCGGCTCGGTTCAGCAATTCCTCTAGGTTGCCTGGAGGCCTTCCGGCAATAGATTCTTTGAACCTACCCGGCATCAAGTTTTGTTGCATGATCCCGGAGAGCATGTCTTGTCCTACGCTTGGGACTTCGTGGACGGCTTCCACAAAACGCTTGATGTAGTTACGGAGCGTTTCGTTGTCTCTCTGTACTACAGAGAAAAGGTGGGCTGGGGTCTTGGCATACTGTTTGTTGATGGCGAATTGATTGGTGAAGCGTATTGAGAATCGAGCGAAGGTGTCGACCGATCCTGTAGGTAGAGAGTTGAACCAATTCATGGCCCGCTTTGAGAGAGTGGTGCGGAACATTTTGCACATTGCGGCATCTGTTGGGCCATATAGGGGTGAGCAAAAAAACCGAAAAACTGAAAAACCGAAAAACCGAGCCGTTTTAAACCGTACCGAATAGCAAACCGCATGTACGGTTTTTTATTTTTGAAATACCGAATTATTCGGTTCGGTATGGTGGAAAGGTAAATAACCGAACCGAAAAAACGAACCGAACCGAAACTATAAAATGACTTCATTTTATATAATATATGTATTATTTTAGCCTAATATTTATTTTCTATCTTTCAATTATTTATCTCATTCTAAGAATTTGTTCATAAATTGAGACATTTTATTTTATTTATTTAGTAATTAAAAATTTACTTGAGTTCATGGATTTAATAATGTGGTCGATGAAAGTAGGAAAAAAAATGAAGCATAATACATCATCTATAAATTACGTCAAGTCCTATGAAATTAAAGATTTTATATTTTAATTGCATTAGTAAGTTGTGAAAGTAATTGTAATTGTATTCTTTTGTTTGTACAACTTGAATATATAATTGCGCTTGAACCGAAAAAAACCGAAACCGAACCGAAAAAAACCGAAACCGAACCGAAACCGAAAGCAACCGAACCGATAAAAAACCGATATACACGGTTTTTAATTTTACAAAAACCGATATATTCGGTTCGGTTCGGTTTTTGGCTAAAACCGAACCGAACCGACCCGTGCACACCCCTAGGGCCATACAAATCTGTCATGACGTGAAATTTCTCTATGTGTTCTTGTGTGTCGGTGGTCCCTTCAAACTGAGGTAACCCCGAGATCTTCACTCCTTGAGGTAATAACTCGTTGAGGATGTCCATGGTGAAAGGACTGCGTCTTACTGGGGCGGGCATTCTTCCGCCAATTGGATTGTTCAATTGGGGAAATGAAATTTGGCGAGACATTCTGTTGTTTACCTCGTCTTCTCCCTCATTAAAGGGAGGGACTCTCTGTGGAGACACATTCCCCCGTGGGGGTGAGTGTTGACGTTGCTGTCTGGGCTGTGTCCCATGTGATTAGTGGATAGCTGCACTCGGGACCGTGGGTCCGAGGTGGATGAGGAAACACTTATTTGGTTCTGGACTGGCGGTGGTGCCATAGGTGGCACCACAGGTGGAGCAGGTGTTGGTATCCCGTTGGGAGCATTTGCTCCCATCGTGGCGATATATTGGGTCACGACCTCTGTGGCGGCGCGAGTTGAGGCTTCTGCTATCATGCGTTGGAGCGCATCCTCAGTTATCTGAAACGTTCGGGGAGCATGGAGTGGCGGATCGGTGAGTGGTGGGTCCCGATGGGGGATCACCTGAACCTCGCGAGGCGGATCCGGAGCACTTGGAGGAGGTGGCAAGCCAGAGCCTCCGTGGATTGGGAGGTTGCTAGCTGTGTCATTTTCTCTCCGAGCGGATGCCTCAGGAGGATCTTGTTGGCTACGTGATCTGGTTGGCATTTTTCCCACAGACGGCGCCAAAATAATGATGCTAGTTACTTAGATCACCTGGGGTAGTGTAGAAAACGAGCTAGGAGAGCAAAGCGGATCAGTAGCTTAGCAATTTGATGATCCTGAGGTCCCTGCGAAATGAGCACACGTGAACTAAGCCGGGGGTTGATCCGGCGGAAACCCCTCCGATACTCAAGTCAGATGTACGGATCGTGGAGATGGTAGAGAGAATAAACACTCAAGATTATTTGTGAATAATAGAATGTACCTTAACAAATGAATAAAAACCTATATTTATATGTGTTGATTGGGTTGAGTTTACTTTGTTGGGACCAAGCCTTATCTTGAAGATGCTTGGGCTTTCGTGTAGTGAGCTCAATTATTAGACAAATTAGGGGGCCCATTGAACCGGCCCAATTAGGTATATCAGAAATCAATATATATGTTCAATTTAATTGTTAATAATTAACTAGTTCATATTAGACATAATGATTCAATATATATGATATATGAAGGAAAATAAATATCAAATCCCCGTTATTAATTTAATTGATTAGGTAAGATATCTCTCCACTTATATTTTTCTTTGTAGCCTTTTTTTCTGTTAATAATTAAATAGTCAACTCTATGGGGTGTTTAAATAAATGATAAAGTAAAATTGAACACATTTTGAATAACAAACAATATTGAGCTTGGAACAATTATTACAAGAAGATCGTGCACATTTTCTTGATTCCAAAACAGTATAAAACAATGCTACGAAAATATATGTATGTAAGTGTCTTCTAATTAATTTGAGACCCTATTAAAGTAATACAACACGCAACAAACAAATAAACGGGACAATCATATAAACTCTTGAAAACTTAAATTTCCCTCCATAGCAAGTTTAGAGGATGGGAATATGGCTCTATTAATGGTGGGATGGAGGGGGTGGAGACTTGTAAATGTAAGGTGGTGGTGGCGATGGAGATGGTGGAGGTGGCGATTTGTAAATGTATGGAGATGTTTGTGACAATGATAGTGGAGGGGTATATTTGTAAACATGGTGATGGTGATGGTGACTTGTAGATTTATAGAGGAGGTGGTGATGGTGAAGGAGGGGGAGAAGATTTATAAACATATGGGGGAGGTGGTGATCGAGATGGTGGTGGTGGAGACTTGTAAACAGAAGGGGGGGTGGTGAACGTGGTCGTGGTGGAGGAGATTTGGG
>NW_012192829.1:2121732-2140205 GCF_000504015.1 Erythranthe guttata
TATTGAAGCATTCAAGTATGAGGTGAACCTGAGTGGGGAAGTAACGGATAACATTGGCAGTGTTTCCTCTCCACAATGAACCGAATCCTTCTTCCTGAACGGTTCTCTTGAAGCATTCTCCAATCCCCTTGTAAGGCTCTGAGAGCCTGCCAGCCTTGAGCATTTCATCTTGATTTTGGATCAAAAGCTTGACACGTTCAATTGGGGCAGCAGCTGTCTTAGACACGGCAGCTGAAACTCCTCCCATGAGAAAATCAATGGCAAATCCAACAAAGCCCTTCTCTTGTGGAGCCTGAACAAACACTGGCGATGCATTTGCAGTAATCAAGGAGAGATTCTGGGAGCAGGTGGCAGGGTACTGTAGACCTGCATTTGTGTAGTTTCCATAAGCAAATTGCCTCTGGTATGTAGCAGGCCTTTGGAAACCACCATAACGAGCCTGAACGTCCTGTGAGAGGCTCGAGCCCAGATGTAGCTGGTTAGCCACCTTCTGGCGGATGGTTGGGTACCGCTGATCAGCCATTACAAATCTGCAGAAAACACCTGCATGAACCAAAAGCAATGGTCAAGTGATCATACAAGAGAATATAACAAGAATATACAAGTTCAATTGGTTACATAATCTAGGACAAGAATAAACCAAACCAAGTTTAACAGTTAAATAAATAATCAGTGAATCGCACAATTCTCTCATGCCCAACATAAAAGTATGCACAATTGCACGCTAATAATGACTAGTAACTAACAAAAGCAGTTAACACAATATTGCAGGAAGAGTAAGTCTATTTAGAAATACAAGCAAAAAGGCTACAACAGTAAAAGATATTTTATGAATCCAAATAAACTTGTGCGGTGTTTTGTTGGTATACGGCCAATGTAAACTACTGACATGCAAATGAGCAAACCAAGGCAAGTATGGATGAACCAATTATATTCTCTATAATAAAAGCAGACAGCAAAGACGGATGAACCCCATCACTTTCCAAGTATAAAGCATACATGCTGGTATAAAAATATCATTATAGTTTAAACCCTATCAATATGCTGATGTCAATAGTATACAACAAACATTTTGATTGCTATAATCAAACTGGAAAAATAGTCACACATTTACAGACTACTGCGCTAATAAGCTGCACAGTAAGTCTATATTTACAGACTACCACTAATCCACGCTGTTTTCATCATCAGAGACCAATGAAAAATCAACATCAATGAACGATTGCCTCTGCAAATGTACACGAAATAGACAACCAAAAGGTTTTCTTCATTTACCAGAAATTTTCACAAACTAGATCTCAAAGGTTCTGATAAACACCACAAAAATAGAGTAACACAATCTGGATCAAAGCAGAATACAGTGAAAACATAACCAAATCACAAAATTACCACATCCTACTGGATCTTAAAAAAGGCTTCAAACATCATTGCTGATAAATGGATCACAACGTAAATCCACAAAGGCTAATCATCCAAAATCATATGCAGCGCAGATGAATCAGATCTACATGATTTGTCAAATATTTCAGAGATAACGAGTTCAGATCTAGAAAATACAGATCTAAACGAGTACAGACCTCTTCTTCTTCTCTAAGTTCTAACAAACAAAATTAAAATCTCTGTGTATCAAACACACGGATCTAAACCATAACCATATAGAGAGAAACAAAAAACACTTACTGCAACCAACAGCGGAAAATGTCAATTCCAATCGAGAAAAAAAATAGAGAGCAGATCGAATCACGATCGTATAAAAAGCGAAAATGAAGCCAGATCCTTGAAAAATTAAATTAAAGCTAGATAAAAAAAATGAAAAAATACGAGTATTAGATCCATCAAAATATGGAAGAGAGAGTTTTTACCTTCGTCCGACTGGGTCGAAGCTCGGGAAGGTAGACGGAAGGGAGGAGATTGTGCGGAGAGAAATGAGAGAGGGTTATGAGTGGAGGCTGCTGTGTGTCTTTTATACTAGCTGTTGGCTGAGCTGACCTAGGAATACATGTTTTTGCCGATATTTTAGAATGAGAGCCCATTTGTTATCCTGTGTCGCGGAGCACTGAAATGCGGTGCTATTTTTTTTTTTATTTGGGTTAAAATATTTATTTATTGCCAATAATTTGTTGACTGACGCTTGGGAGTCGCTAATTAAACAATATGGTGGTGGCTTTATTTTCTAAAGTAACGGAAATGAAAAGTCATCATCTTTTTTTTTTTTTATGTGTGTGTGTACATTGAAATTCTGCCTTTTCAAACAGTGATTGGTTTAAGAGAAGTCTCTAAGGTAAACACAACTCAAATTCGGATGAAAGGTTGGCTTTTAATGTCAATTGGCGGACACTCTAATTTAGCTGACTTGAAAATATAAATAATACTAAGATGTGCAATATAGGGCGGGCTGTGTTGCATCGATCAATTGTTAAGTTTTACGGCTCGTAATTTTACGTGTTTTTACTGGTAATAAGTACCGTACATGGTTGCAAATAATTTTACTAGTAGTTTGTGTACGCTTTCCAACGCAATCTATCACCATTGATAAGCGAGATACATGTCATTTAAATTTGTAGAAGTTGCTGAAGATTCAAACCTTGTAAAACCAACAGTTGGAAATTTTGCATGTGTTCCGAAATCCAAATATTTCTTGTTTTCTGTACTTCACAGAAAATATAAAATTTCAAGGGACAATTTGCATTCACAACTAAAAATCCTTCAAAATGCATATGCAACGCTACAAAGCACAACAGAATATATACAATACAACTTTAAAATTTCAGTTCTTCGCCATCAAGTATCAAGAAATTTAATTTGCGTCGAATATCACGACTTTCGCAAAGTCCCATTTTACATGGCAATTTCGAGCAGCCAAAGTGCATCGTCACATTTTCAGAAGTAACAGGAAGTTACTAAAACTTTACCTTTTATTCAAACAATCAAATCAATCGAAGAGGCTAATGTTTCTTGTCATATTAGAGTCAAATCAACCAAAGAGACTAACGACTCTCCTTGTAAGCATGTAAAGGTTTCTTGTAATACTGCAGTAAGAGAGACGAACAAACCACGCTTATCGACGAAGCAGCCATGCAAGCACCGGCAAGCCAAGGGGGCAAACGAATTCCGGTGAAGGGGTACAAAACCCCTGCGGCAATTGGCATGCCAAGAACGTTGTACCCAAGCGCCCAAACATAGTTGGTCCGAATTCTCGACATTGTCTTGCGAGAGAGATCTATAGCAGTGACAACATCTTCTAAGTTGCTCTTCATTAGTACGATGTCAGCAGCTTCTATTGCTACATCAGTGCCAGCTCCGATTGCCATTCCTACATCGGCTGCGACCAAGGCTGGCGAGTCGTTGATCCCGTCTCCTACCATTGCAACGCTCGTACCTTGCAACTGTGTCAAGTATAGGGTTTTAGGCAAAGTACGGAAAAAGATTACTACATTTTTGCATTTAGCAGTCGTATACTTTTACTCTAATTGTCAAAAGAGCCCCTATATTATTTTTATTACAATAAAGACACGCTATGGTCGAAACTCAAAAGGCAAACAAACCCCTTGGAGCTCTAATTTAAGAGGCAGGGAAACATGGGGGGGTTTATGCCGATAAAAATAACATGGTGATTTCTTTAGCAATTTGAGAAAACACAAGTAAATCTTAAATTTATTCACACGATTATTCAAGAAGGATTTCCACGTGTAGTGCATTCAAACGCTGAGCAGCTTTAGAGAAAGAATTACATAATAAACACAGCTTTAGTAATTTACCTGCAACTCTTTAATCTTGTCAGCTTTCCCAAGTGGATCCGTCTCAGCAAACACCTTATCAATCCCCACCTGATTAGCTATTGCAGTAGCTGTCGACAAGTTATCACCTGTAACCATGACACTCGATATGCCCATTGAGCGGAGATGAGATATGACAAGGGCAGCTCCAGGTTTCACTGGGTCGGTTACTGCAAAAGCTCCTGCAGCTCTTCCTTCAATGGCAACAAGCACACAAGTACGAGCAAGATTTTCATTTTCTGAAACGTATTTATCTACCTCAATGCCAAGTGGAACACTGGAAAGATGCATAAGCCTTTTGTTTCCAACAAGGATTGCTCGCTCCCCGATTTTTCCACTCACTCCAGCACCTGGATGCACCTTGAAGTCCTTCACCTCGGTAAATAGATCGTTATGGGACCCGTTATTCTGACGAAACATTTTAGCATGCTCAACGACAGCTTTTGCTATCGGGTGCTCACTATTTGTCTGTAAGCATTTAAAACGCATAGATGTCAGTAATCAGAATCATCCTAGCCTCATTTTTATTTGGATAACGAAATCCAGATGTATGTGGCTATCCAGCAGTTCATACAACAACAATCATTCAGCATTTAAATGATTCATATGATTCCATAGTGGAAATTTTGTATCTATTAGTTACTATCCTAAAAACTTGCGGTACAGAACTCATTTTTTCAGAAGTAGACTCTCTATCACTTTGCAAATAAAATGGCTTCTTTCATATAGTTTTTTTCCCGTTATGTTACCTACTTACTCTCATTACTGGTTCATTGTCAAATTTAAATTCAGCAAATATCATATTATAGTAAAAACAGGAGGAGAAAACTCACCTCTGCAGCAATAGTCATGTCACAGAAATCTTCCATGGAAACGTCTGAGAAAAGCACAGCGCTAACTACGGCTGGTTTTCCAACAGTCAGTGTTCCAGTTTTATCAAAAACAACAGTCTTGACCTGCAGAATCGAAGCATCTTCATCATGACTAACTAGTTGAACTCTAGCGTAAAAGTTCACAATACGTCAATAGAGCACAAACAAATATTAGGGTGCATCATCACAAAAAGTATCTTCGGAGGTAAATTTACGGTAAAAAAACAGCTAATGTTCAAAATTACAAATACCCCCTTGAAGTTTATCTTTATTTTATAAAAACTCCCTCGAGTAGGTGTAATTTATAATGTCAAGGGGTTTTCTTTATCTAGAAAATTATCCAAGTTATTCAGTAGACAGGTCAAACCTCAAGGGTAACATCTGTAATCTACCTCAATATTATGACATGAACATAAAATAGGTTGCTCAATCCATATTGGCTATGTATTTCTAGTGATGCAGGGTAATCATCTACCCCAAACATAAGTGACACCGAAAATGATTAAATTGCATCAACAAAGGCCACACATACATTCATAAAGTTTCAATTGATATAAGCAGCACAAAATGTAAATATGTGATGGGCAACCTTTCTATAACTTGAAATATTCTTTGATTTTCTATTTAATTCTCGAATACATACATAAGTAGAGAGCATACCTTGTGCGCATTTTCAAGGGCATTTCCACCTTTAATTAGCACACCCAGAGAGGCACCCTTGCCCGTGGCAACCATCACTGCAGTAGGAGTCGCTAATCCCAGGGCACAGGGGCAAGCCACCACCAAGACAGAAATAGCAAACTGCAAGGCAAACTCGAATGCATCCATAGCCGTGGGTATCCAGACTCTAGGGTATAAACCAGCTTGTCCAGGGATAAACCATCCCAGCCACGTCGCAAAAGAAACTAGGACAACCTGTGTAGAGAAACAAATTATTTCATATTAAAAAGAAAATTGATATTTGAGTTACTTGCCTCGAGGAGCTACCATATCTATGTAACTATGGATTGATCCATATGAGAATAAGAAACAAACCAGAGCATTATCATATACACAACCAATGTTCACTATGTTGATTAGATAGACCAAGTGGTTGGATCCACACATAAATTCTATAGGTATAAAGTAGATAAACTCACAGTGGGAACAAAAAACTTAGATATCTGGTCGGCCAATTTCTGAACAGGTGCTTTGGCAAGCTGAGCAGCTTCAACCAGTTCAACAATTTGCGAAAGTGCTGTTTCTGAACCAACATGAGTGGCCTTAATGCGTATATACCCATTTTCATTCACCGTCCCACCAATCACCTGTTGATGGAACATAAATGTTTAAATTCAGTGGGTACTAATATTAAGGACATATAATCTATCTTACCTTGTCACCAAGCTTTTTAGTAACTGGCAATGCTTCTCCTGTAATCATGCTCTCATTCACATAACTTTCACCATCAGTGACAATTCCATCGACAGGAATTTTTGACCCAGGAACAATTTTAAGTATATCGTTCTTTTCTATAAGTTTGGTATCAATTTCAGTTTCAGAAATGACATTTCCTTCAGCATCTAGAGTTAAAAGGCAAGCCACGTCAGGTGCTAGTTCTGTCAACTTTGCTAAAGCATCTGAGGTCTTTCCTTTCGCCAAAACCTCCAGGTACTTCCCCAAAAGAATGAAAGATATCAACATGGAACTAGTTTCAAAGAAATCCTGCCCCTCGAATGAATCCGAAGTCAATGCTTTTATCATCGTATATATAGAGTAAAAGTAAGCCGCATTAGTACCCAAGGCAACCAGAACATCCATATTCGCAGATTTTCGTCTCAATGCATGGTATGATCCTGCATAAAACCTGAGAAGGTGGTTAAAACCCACTAATCATATGATTCATCAAAACATTCTATAGAACCTAGAAAATTAGAATGGATACCTTTTGCCAATGATAAACTGCACAGGTGTGCAGAGGATCCATCGTAAAAGCATCCCGACGTCAAGCATATTGATAACCTTGTAGTCTAGCCAATTTCCATATGGAGGAAGCATTGGGAGTACCATGGAGAAAACAAATACAGGAACCGAGAATAGGCAACTCCACAAGAATTGATTCCGATACATCAGGATTTCATGCTGCCTCTCTGTTTCTCCTCCTCTTGGTGGAGTGAACAAGGTTGCTTCATAAGTATTGGGTCCAGTTCCAGCTTTTTGGATGTGCTGTATTATAGATCTTGGACCAATGATATCTGGCTCATAACCTATGGTCACTTTATGCTCGTCCACATCTATTTCGACATGATTCACACCGTCCAAAGACTGAAGTGAGTCTTGAATAATAGTAAAATCGAGTGGAGAACTGATTCCTCCCAATTGCAAATATACTTTATTCAAGTCATTGCCATAGCTTATGAGATCAGCTCCAAAGCCAGCATCTTCTTCTACTGCTTCAATAATACGATCAGTATTTGTCACATTTGGATCAAAATGTATTTTAGCTTCTCCAAGAGCTAAACCAACCACTGCTTTTTTCACTCCATCCACCATGCGCAAGGCACGTTCTACTGACTCTGAACAGCTTGTGCATGCCATTCCTTTAATTTTGAGCCTGCACATTGCAATGTCTTGCTCGGGAAACTCTGCAACATCAAAACCAGTGTCTTCCACTGCTTCCTTTATCATTTTTGCCTACAATAAAGAACATTATCAGTTCTACAGGAATAAGGTTGACCAAGTTGAGCAACTAACAAGTGTGAGAAAGTGAACAAATTGGAATGTGATATTCCTAAATAAATAAAACCCCACCTACCCACCCTTCCCTCCAAAGTTACGAAACAATTGAGCACTGATAATTTTTGGTTGAGAAAATGAGATATTACGTACATTGAAATTTTTAATAACAAAGAATAGCAACAGCAGATATCAACTATGCAATGAGATAGCCCATAGTTGTTGCACTTAATACATCAAAACAAGAGAAATAGCCAAGGTAGTTCTACTTCATGCATCAAATTAAGAGATTGCACTTAGAACGAATTAAATGCAAGTCAATTAATAAAAAATCAGTCACTTACAGTGATGACTTCTGGCACATACTTCACAACAGCCTGACCTTGAAGCACAGACACCGCTACACTATGCACACCATCCAGTTTTCCGAGTGCAGCTTCTATGGAAGCTACACAAGATGAGCATGTTATACCCACTACTTTGAAGACCAGCGTCCTAATTTTCTTGAGCAAAATCTGATCCGAGGGTGAAACAGTGATAACAACATCATTCGGATGTTGCAAAAGCGGCGATTTCAGATCATCCTTCCCATTTATTTCCATATTTTTGTTCATGAAACTCAGTATAGGCAACCTGGCAAACAGTGTAAAATAGAACTTTACCAAATAAAATCCAAATTCAACAGACTATAAGGATCTGGAAGATCATATTCAAAAAAACAGAGACAATCTTCACTCAGTCTCCAGGGTTTGCAAAATTTATCATACACTTTAAGCAAGTAAAATAAACATTGGTAAGCAACAGTTAAAAATATCAAGTCATATTAATCTTCCCTTAAATAATATAAATCTAATTACATTAATTATCAGATGCATCCACTGTGAACAGTCAACACTGCCAATTGGATCAGGCGAACCGGATTTTTAACCAAAAATAAGGTTAAAAACAGAGAAAACATCATGCCTGAGCTGTCCAGCAACCAATTAAAGGACATTTCATACAAATATATATGTATATGTATATAAACCCTGCCTCAGCGCAAATATTCAGTAAGGAAATACAGCAACTCGAGCACAGCCAAATACAAATATATAAACCATATTTACTAAATACGAGGCCAAACAATAATTTCTCTAGAAAAAGAAAAAAAAAAAACCGTGACGTGTAGCAAGCACAAAACATCCACTAGCAATTGTCGATACATAAATGGACAAAGGAATACCTGATGTGCGATTGGATGGAAGAGGATCACGAGACGATGTTTTCTCACTTTTCCCGCAGCGAATTATTAATCCAGTTCCCGAAGCGCCTTTGTTTGGTAATATCGAAATTAATTTCGAATTTACTCAATCGGAAACAGAAATGGAAACGGAAATGAAGGTACAGGTGGCGGAACTAGGGTTTGGGATGGGCGGAGATGAGAGGACGGCAGGCGGTTTTTTTTATCGATCGTACAGCAGAGAGAGGCGCCGATGCAGAATTGGGGGAAACTTTTTGAAATTTTAAAGTCCTATCCTTTTATATATACTTCTGTGTTTGCAGTAGAGAGAGGAAAAAGTCCATTGTCGTTTACTTTGTTTTGGGGCATGGATGGACCACGCCTTTTTTTTTTCTTTTTTCTTTTTTATTTTTTTTTTTGAATTTATTAAAGTTTCCCACCAAAGAATTCCACTACCTTTTGATCGTGGGCATCGCCATGAAAGGGACCTTGAACCCCATTAGTTTATATTGCCTAAAACAATCTACTTTGTTAATTGAGAAAAAAAAAATTCAAGAAAGTTTCCAATATCAAATTGAACTGTTATTACTCCAACAACAAATATCAAACCATCACATGGCAATATAATCTAAAACACATGCTCAAGGGATGGTTTAATGCGTGAAGTATCTCGATTCCGGGCAAATTAGAAAGGCGAGGAGGGCCGTTGGCTCATCACAACAGTGAAGTTGAAGTCCACTTACAGCTCCACCACCGAATACAATGACTGCGAAATATGTGCTAAACAATAATGCATCATCTAGAGTTCTCACCCTATCATAAAACCTTCACGGGCATTAAGACAAGTATTATACAATAATTCGTGCCAAAACGAGCTGTGTGGCTAAAAACAAACAGAGAATGGAGACGGTGAATCAGAAGGGAAACGGTATGATAGGATCAGTTCGGCATTAATGGGGCGAACTCCCCATATCTAAATTAATGGGTTGAAGGTCCAATAAGTTACAAAGACCATAGTGGGTCAAGAACTCACTTAGTAACTCAAAAGTTCACCCAACGAAGGATATATTGCGCAAGCACTGCATTGGTCGACTTACTTCAAAATTGTGAGAAAGTTCGATACGAAATATATTATAATAAAATTGATTTTTTGTGTCGAAATTCGAAAATGGGCATAGAATTGTTTATTTTGGTAAAGCCCATCAAAGAATATGGGCCTCTATGTAAATCACTAAATGACCCAAGCACCAAATTCGATCGAAGGGGGCCCGATTACACGCACCGGAGAAATTGCCAACGGAGAGGAGCTACTGTGTGTAGTTTGCAACAGTACCACCGTGGAAACTGAGAAAACCACCGCAAAACCCTAGGAGCAGGGAGCTTCACCGGCGGACGATGCCTCAGAACGACGACGTCCAGTTCATCTCCTCCTCCATCAAAATCCCTGCCTTCTCCTCACCGCACCAACTCAAATCCCCCTTTCCTTCTCTCCAACTCACCCCGGGGAACAAATTCGCCAAATTGCCGTTCAACTTCAATTTCAATTTCGGTTTCGATCTCCAGCGCATTAGTTTCTTCTCCCACATCGTTAGGAACCAGTCGTTTTTCCATCGAAACAAAGTATCGAAGAAATCCCCGCTCTTCTGCTCCGCTTCGTTGGTTTTATCCGACACTGAGACTGGGCCGGCGCCGCCCCAATCTAAAACCGGAGATGACTCGAGCTTAGCGGTTCAGCTCAAGGGTGACGACTCCGGTTCAGTGACTCAGTCGAAGAATGTGGGTAGTGGTCGAGCAGCGGAGGAAGAGAGGGTTCTGATCAGCGAAGTCTTTGTGAGGAACAAAGATGGCGAGGAGCTCGAGAGGAAGGACCTGGAAGGCGAGGCCTTGAATGCTTTAAAAGCTTCGCGCGCCAATTCCGCTCTCACTGTGCGCGAGGTGCAGGAAGATGTTCACAGGATTATCGCTAGTGGCTATTTCATGTCTTGTATGCCTGTAGCAGTCGACACTAGGGACGGCATTCGGTTGATTTTTCAGGTATTTTTTGCGGTGTTTCAGAAATGCATGTTCATTGGCAACGCTTGTCTGCTTCTCTCAGTATGCACCTCTGTCTATGTATATCTAGACTTTTGCTTTTCAGTTAATAGTTAATGCATGGGATAATGGTAATGGTTGATTTGTATCCATGATGTAGTTTATGTGCTGCCAAATCATATCATGAGGGGTTTTCAATGGTGTAATTAGTATCATATGCTCTGTAAACAAAGTAATCAGTTGGTGAGATTTTGAATGTGAAAAATATATCGACATTTATATATGCTTTGTTATTAGGTATCTTTAACTATTGATTTGTAAGTAAAAATTCTTTATATATGAAAATGCACGTGAACAAGAACACTGACTTTGCGTATATTAGTTGATGTGACTTCATCAATCCATTCGTCGACATTTATGCAATAAGTTTCTCATTCTATGATTGTGATGCTTTATTTGTATCAACATATTTTGTCAACAGGTAGAACCGAACCAAGAGTTTCAAGGATTGGTGTGTGAAGGAGCTAATGTTCTGCCGTCAAAGTTTATAGAGGATGCATTTCGTGATGGATATGGTGCGTTTTCTTCTACTTTTACTTGCAATATATACCCATGGAACCATGAAATTATTGGCCTCTCCACATTTTAAGGTTTCTGATGTTAGATCTTCCTCATTGTTGCGCCAAGTTATGCAGGAAAAGTGGTTAACATCAGGCGTCTAGATGAAGTAATAAGCTCAATTAATGGTTGGTACATGGAGCGAGGTCTTTTTGGAATGGTTAGTTTTTTTACATATTGAAAGCTGTAAGATATTTCTCCACCCCCCTACTTTGTTTCAACTTCCTCCTTACTTTATCGCACTATCAGGTATCAGGTGTGGATATTCTATCTGGTGGTATGGTCAAACTACAAGTTTCAGAAGCAGAGGTCAATAACGTGTCCATACGTTTCCTTGATAAGACGTATGTAATTGTTTTCTGGATATTTTAAAATCAAGTAGACACATTTGGTGCTATACGATCTCATTATTTATGTTATTTTTGTTTATCTGAAGTGGGGAGCCAACGATCGGGAAAACTAGGCCGGAAACTATACTAAGGCAACTTACGACCAAAAAGGGACAGGTATTGCAGAGCACTCGATGTCTTATGAAATATTAGGAAAGTACTTGATATTACGATTCCTGTTTATTGAATGCGTGATTAAAATATTCATTTAAAGTCAAGTTGAAGCCAGTACGCCATAATCACTAAAAAATGCATAAAGTTAGATGATGTATGGCTCATGACATTTACAAGTTGATTAAAAGAAAGTGACGCTGTCTTGAACGAGAAATAAGGTTACACTTATGTGCTATTAGAAGATAATATCAGATTACATTAAAAATTCGATTGTACATTTTGTCTTATGTAGGTGTACAGTATGATCCAGGGAAAAAGAGATGTTGATACTGTGTTGGCAATGGGTGTTATGGATGACGTTAGTGTTATTCCGCAGCCGGCTGGTGGTAAATGCCTCTGGCTGCTTTATTTTTCAGGAATTATTGAATCTTCTTTTAAATTTTAAATGCATTGTCCATTTGCACGGTTAATGAAATTTCTGCAATGTTCCAGACACTGGCAAGGTTGATTTGACAATGAATGTTGTTGAACGCAAACGTGGAGGTGGAATTTCTGGAGGGGGTGGAATATCTAGTGGGTATGTAAAATGTCAAATTACATCTTTATGGTAGCATTTCTTAGATGTAGTTTATTCTGATTACAGTAAACATGTACTATAGTTATCTAATTATTGATGTTCTCTTTGCAGAATAACAAGTGGGCCTTTACCTGGATTAATTGGGAGGTAATTGAGTAGCATTGAGCAGTTTCTTGGTGAAAATTATCTTTTACTTTACGTTTGTAAGGATATTCTGATGATAGTAGATTACTATGTTTTTCGTTCTTGTGCATGCATTATGCTGTTTATTTGTCTATATGGTAATGATGGTATACTAGTAATTTTAGTTTTGTGGAACACATCTTTGTTACTGCAGCTTGATTGCCTTAGGTTCCTATTATTTATCAAGAAAAGTTTTCGCGCATAATTTTTCTGCAGCATTGCAGTACATCATAAAAACCTTTTCGGACGAAACCAAAAACTGAACCTGTCTTTAGAGAGGGGCCAAATTGATTCCATATTTAGGATAAACTACACCGATCCTTGGATTGAAGGAGATGATAAGAGGACATCTAGATCAATCATGATTCAGGTAAGTAATGGCTACTGTTATTTTAGTTGTTGTTCTAAAGTAAAAACTGCGTATTTTTTAATTGCTAAAACTCTTATCAGAATTCAAGAACGCCAGGAAACCTTGTGCATGGAAATGAAAACCATCAAAACGCCCTTACAATTGGACGAATAACAGCTGGAATCGATTTTAGTAGGCCCTTGAGGCCAAAGTGGAACGGAACTGCTGGACTTGTTTATCATGTACGTTTTTAGGAATCTGCGGTACTATGGTTTGATTTCACGTGTATTTCTCTTCATGTGTGTATCTTCAAAACAAAATTGCAAGTCTTTTTCGACTTTCTTCTGATTTAACATTGCTTTATGGTCCATACTTCATTAAGATTAACTGATTATTTACTGCAGCGTGCTGGTGCTCATGATGAAAAGGGAAGTTCTATCATAAGGGACTTCTTTGGTAGTCCTCTTACTGCAAGGTTTGTACCCTAGCTTTCAGAGCTAAGAGTCCAAGAGTATACTATACTCCAATTCGGTTCATAATATGTCACTTTTAATTTTGCTGCAGTGGAAAGAATAACGATGATATGTTACTTGCTAAACTTGAGACTGTATATACCGGCTCTGGCGAACCAGGTTCCTCTATGGTTAGTCGCCTTCCATTTGCATTGAGAATTTTGTTAATTTGGAACTGTTACCTTTCTATTAACTTTTTTTATTTTGCAAATCCCAGTTTGTCTTCAACATGGATCAGGGAATCCCCGTCTCTCCTGAATGGCTAGTTTTCAACAGAGTGAATGCTCGTGCTAGGCAGAGTTTTTCCCTGGGACCTACAAGCTTTCATTTTTGGTAAGCTATAGGAAAATATATTGATAAATTTTTTAAGGCTTGCATTTTCAATTATGATGATCATGGTTCGTTTAATAAAAAAAAAAACACAGCTTGTCTGGTGGACACATGGCTGGTAAATTTCCCCCGCACGAAGCATTTCCGATTGGTGGGACCAACAGCGTGAGAGGCTATGAAGAAGGGACAGTTGGATCGGGTCGTTCTTATGTTGTTGGTAGTGGAGAAATTTCATTCCCAGTGGTAAGTTGTCAGCTTTATACTTTTTTTTTTGTAGTAAGATTTTGTGTGCACTTTTGACCTGGCCCAGAGCAAAGGCTCTGTTTGGATCATGGTCAAAAGATGAAACGACCAGGTAAAATATTAGGTAAAACGATTTGGGAAGAATGTGAAAATATTTTGTGACTCAAAACAGGAAAATACGTTTTCCTAAAAAAGGAAAAAAGAAAGTGAGGAAAAGTACACGTAAACCGATAGGAGGTTTTTCCATCTTCCTTGTTTCAAAATCCATGAACCAAGCAGAGCCAAAATGATTGATGCAAGTTTAACAATCTGTTATCAAACATATTATGAAATCTTTGCTCCCTGTTTTGCAGAGAGGCTCATTATCAGGGGCTGTATTTGCCGATTACGGAACAGATCTTGGATCAGGCCCAACAGTTCCAGGTTTTTTCCATTTTCTATCTGTTACAACCCCACCCCCACCAAAAAAAAAAAGAAAAAAGAACAAAAAAGGAGAGAAAAAACCAACTCAATGTAGAGTAATAAGTGAATGGCTAACTTAATTTTGGAATCAGTCAGTATATATCATGGTATGCATTTCTATTAGGTGATCCTGCTGGGGCAAGAAACAAGGCTGGAAGTGGATACGGGTATGGGCTTGGTATTCGGGTCGACTCTCCTTTGGGCCCACTAAGACTCGAATATGCGTTCAATGATCAACGAACAGGTAGGTTTCATTTTGGAATTGGGCCACGGAACTAAATATCGTATATAATTTATTTCTTATTTTATCAATTCTTTTTTTCAAAACCCTTTTTGTTGTTCCTTTAGTAGTAGTATCTTTTTGTTAGTCTCAGGGAAGATAATCTAAATTATCAATTTTGATATTAAACTTTTATTACTTGCCTCAAAAGATGTTGGAATAATGGCATCTTCAGCTTGCACTCTGTATGGTGAATGTAATTACCAAATCATTCTTACATCTCAGAAATCTAGTGTGACTTCTCTGTGTAAGAATAATTCCTTTCAAAAAACACAATTATCTAATATTTTATTTTATTTATTATTTTTTTAAATATGTACTCAGAAGTCAGAATTAAGTTTTCATACTTAGGGATACTGTTATTTTTTACTTTACTGTTCATTTACAGTTAGGGGTGATATATTCGGCCCCAAACAATCTGGAAATGGGATTTGAGAAGTATCGCTTTACTTTGTTACAAAACGGACCACTACTCTTTCCAAATGGACCATTTCTCTTTACAAATGGACCACTGTGCTTCTTGCTATTAAACTTTGAATTTGAATAAATATATATACTAGCGCATAATACTATGATAATATTTAGAATCAAAATTAATTAAAATGAAAATAATTCTGGAAGGACCACATTGCCCCTTTCGAGTTTAGCCCCTACCAAAAATTTAGTACAGTTTTGCACAACACGTGTCATTATCAGCGTATAGCCATAAACGCAAGGTGCCAACCTAAACATAATACTCCCTTGCCCATTAAATAAAGGGTAGAGGTAGTCTAATTATTCTATTATTTCTAAATTTGAAAATGAATATAAATTGGACGATTGAAAATATATATAGAAATATCTGCATAGGGCAAAGACACATAAATTCACATACAACAGTCGTTGGGAAAGCAAATCTGCGTTTGTAAATGCACATTTGGAGGATATGAACTGTAGTTGTTGGCTCACTTTGATTAGCTTCATGATTTGAGGGAGCGGTGATTGTGAATAGGTAATTATTCGATAGAATATGACCACTGAACATAACTGACTTTCCTTATACTATACACTGTATATTGTTCATGTTTGTATAATTCTCTGTTTAAGCTCGTAACTAAGCCCTCCTTGTTGTCTCCACTGTATATATTTCATGTGTGTATACTTCTCTATAGAGTAGATAATACTCGGTCTAAGCTCTTTAAGTAAGCTATTTGGTGTCGTCCCAAACTTTCTAAGTAAAGCTCTATGTGCTACTGAGTGCGTATAGTATATTCATGCATATTTAAGTTTTAGACTTCCATATTTAAGTTTTAGACTTCATCGCCCAATAAACCGATTAAAAAGCTCCAGCGACTTTAAATGGTACCAAAATTCAATTAGATGATCTTTAGGAAAAAAAAAAAATATATTATCTCACCTTTAAGCGGTAATCCCATTATTGTAAGTGAATGAATTGGAATTATCTATTGACATGTTGAAAGAGAATAATAGTAGTTTGGAAGAAAACAAACTAGAAAGAAACAAATTTATTTTTATGTAATGTTAGCATTAAATAAAGAACCATATTGTAAGAAAACTAGTCATTATGGTATTGAAAAAAAAATGTGAAAATTAAAATAATAATAGAATTAATTATGATGAGTGTCTAGGAATCATATATATGAGGACAGTGATGCTTGTAAATCTAACGACAAAGTTTGGACAACCAGAGGTCAAATTAGTCGGAACAACAAACATATTTCTCTCTAAACAATGGTGGAGAATGTACTCTTTCACACCATACCCTCTCGTGCAGTCTTGAAACGCTCAAACGATTATATATATATATATATATAAAAGTAAAAAATATTTTTTATTTTTTGTAAAATTTATTATTTTGCAGAATGTGTAACGTACGTATGAGTAATTAATTAATTGACAATATTCACATATTTCAATTGTTTTGTCTTAATACGACGACCCAACATGCATAAATAAATATATATATAGAAAAGAAAAGAAAAAGAAAATGATTAATAAATGAGTCCCAACAAATGCAAAAGCCATGCATTGAGAATGTGCGCCACTGTGGAAATCTACAAATTAATTAATAAAATTGAATATAGCAAACACCACTTTTGGCCTCAATCCCCACATAACTCTGTCTCTGCTGTTTTTTTTTAATTAATTAGTAATTTATTTAACTGTGCCAAAAATGTTTTTAGTGTCATTAAATGTAATGGGATTTAAGTTCCTAACTGTTATATATCCACGGTAGGTAAACTCTGTGGTCCACCAAGTAGATAATTTATATATTTTTTTTAATTATGTTTTTTGTGAAAATAAAATAAAATATTTTTATACTAAATATTTTCTTACAATTAATTTCAATTAATTAACACTAAGTATATTTTGTCAGGCTATATTTCAAATAAATTAATGACTGATTAATGAAATGCAATGGCTGATCTTATTAAGGCCAATATTAATTCTTACAATTAATCTTTTGATCCCTTGGTCTCTAATAATATTTTTCTTGAAATACTTGAATGTAATTTTGTAAAATAAGGATTTCCCTCCTTAAACTCAAGATTATTTATAGGTTCCTGAATTATAATTGTGCATCTATCTTAAACGACATTAAAAAGGAAATAGTTGAGATATTTTTTAGTTGGAATTGAAAGTTTATCTTGCAAAAACATCAAAGTTTATCGGATCGATTCATTAAAAAGAATAGATTCAGTATGTTTCTTATGTAGCCTATAGGTATTAGAATGGATTTGAATCAGATTTCGGACCAGTCTATACCGATTGACCGTCTCCATTATGTTGTTGCTAGCTAATTAATACCATTATTTTTAATTTTGGATCTTCCAAATCATTCCCACAGAGCAGTAGATCCGAACCCATCTTGTTTTGATTCTTCGAGGAAAAAAAAGATTCAATCTCTTCATAAACGAGAGGAGGTAGAACCAATAAAGATTTCTTTTCCGATTCATCTCTGGCCTCATTCAAGGATTGTTTTTTTTATCTTGCAAACACCACCAAATGTACGTATTTTATTTTACCTTAAATTGTAAGTAAAGATAATTAATAAGCAATATCCAATTTTATTTCTATTGCAATATTTTAATCTAATTCAATAATATTAAGAAGATGCTTTCTGAAATTAAATAGCTGTTATATATATTTCATGCATGCTCCAAAAAAATGAAAAGACAATTGATATGACTATGAAAAAAGTCAAATACTGAGTCCACAATTGGACTACTCTTTGGTGTAGCCTCGAATATATTCATCATATATACATACATACAACTGTTTGAATGAAATATTTCTCTGTTTGATTTGAATATTTGATGTGATGTTTGAAGCTACAGCTCTTTTTGTCCATAAGACAATTCTTTTCGGATATTTTATCTATATATACTGCCTATATTATATCTGTATATACAAGTTAGTATATATATATATATATATATATATATATATATATGTATATATATATATATATATATATATATATATATATATATATATATATATATATACATGTATATATATATATATATATATATATATATATATATATATATATATATATATATATATATATATATATATATATATATATATATATATATATATATATATATATATATATATATATATATATATATATATATATATATATATATATATATATATATATATATATATATATATAGGGTTATTTTACATACCCCTAGCCACCAAACAAACTAGGGTGGAACACCCCACGTCTCCGATAATTTAAGTTTTCATTAATTAGCATTTATTTAGTTAACATGATTTTATCTCTTATG
>NW_012192829.1:2142433-2191298 GCF_000504015.1 Erythranthe guttata
GTCACATTTCACAAGTGATATATTGTCTCTACTTTTTACTGTATTCAGTTAGGTTTTGGTTTTGCTTTATCATCAATAGGGCAAGAATACCCTCCCCTTGTAATAATCTGTTTAAAAAAAAAAAAAAACTTTTTAACCACCCCTATATCTATATATCTATCTACACACACACAAAAAATATATATATATAAATTAGGTGGGGTTTGCCACTGATAAATTTATATAACATCGCCAACTTTTTAGGACACATCCATCTGGCCTCTATATTCATTCATTCATATGATCCACACTTTCTCTCTCTAAAACCACCCAAATTCATATATCTCTCTCTCTCTCTCTATCTCTTTCTCTCTCATCATGACTGATCCGTACTCCAATTACTTCAACAACAATGGCAATGGCAATGCCAGCTGTTTCTACCTCAACCCCTCTTCTTACTCCTCCTCCTCCACCACCACCACCACACCATTATCTCACCACCAGCACCACCCCTACAACTTCATCAACTTCTACTCCACTAATTTCAACTTCAACACCACCGCACACCACCAGTACTACTGTTACAATCACCACCAACCCCCGCCTTCACCGCCGCCTTCGCCGCCGCTGAGGGAGGCCCTCCCGCTCCTCAGCCTCAGCCCCTCCCATCACAACGGTCGTCAAGATCAACCACCGTCCTGCACTACTACCACCGCCATGGAAGAAGATCGAGAAGAAGAAGAAGAAGATGACGGAAGTTTATCAGTAACCCTAAATTTAGGGTTATCCACTACGCATTGCAGCTTTACTCACGACCCGGGCCAAACTCAGCTGGTAAATAATAATAATAATAAGGAAGAAGAAGAAGGAGAAGAAGAAGTTACGGTTGCGGCGAACAACGCAGTGTATTGTTCGACGACGACGAGCCCAATGAACAAAGGGCAGTATTGGATACCAACTCCGGCCCAGATTCTGATCGGCCCGACCCAGTTTTCTTGCCCGCTTTGCTTTAAGACCTTCAACAGATACAACAACATGCAGGTATAATTTATCATTCATGAATTTATGTGTTATTTTGTAAAACCTCTGCTTTTATTTTCTCCTTTATGTTTTTTCTTCTTTTCTTCTTTATTTGTTTTTGCCTTTTTAATCTTTTCTTGGATTAATTTTAACCGTTCACTTTGTTGGATTGATTGGATGAAATGATTATATGGGTCCTTAGGGTTTTTTTTCTTTTCATTAAAGCTTTTTTAATTCCATTCTTCTTACAAAAAAAAATTATTTTTTATTTTTTTCTCCTTTCACTATAGATGTTTTTGTATTTAATTAATAATAATAATAATAATGCATGAATATAGTTTTGGGGAGTGGGTTTTGGGGATCTGCATAAATCCACCTGGTCCATCTCTCAGAAAACCTGACCAGTCACACACTTTATTTGACTGAACATCACACAGCTATATATATATATATAATATATATATCCACACACACATATACATATAGATATGTGTATATGCCTTTTGTCCTTGAAGTTTGTAACTATAAACATAGGCATATGTGTGAAAACTGATACATTTTCCCCTGTTAGTTCTTCCTGGTAGCCAGATTATTACCATTTACCATCAAAGTAAATTCATTAATAAATAAGTAAATAAATGAAAGGTTTTTTTCTCAGTCTGCATTATTATATTCTGCAACACTCAACCTTAAAATTGCAGTCTTAATATCAACTTCTCGACTCTCTTCCTACTTTTATTGACCAATAAGAATTCATCTTATCAAAACCCCATATCCATAATTTAATTTGTGTTTCTTGCAATATATACAACATATACCTACAGATGCATATATGTGTTTCTTGATTAATGTTTGTTCCTAGATTTATTGACCAATATGAATTCATCTTGCAAAACCCTTGTACATAATCTGTGTTTCTTGAAATGTATATATCATATACATACAGATGCATGTGTTTCTTGATTAATGTTTCTTCCTAGTTTTATTGACCAATAAGAACTCATCTCGAAAAACCCATATACAAAATCTATGTTTCTTGAAAAACCCATGCACATATTTTAATATATATACATAACATACATACATATACATACAACAGATGCATATGTGGGGGCATGGATCACAGTACAGAAAAGGCCCGGAATCACTACGTGGCACGCAGCCAACAGCAATGCTGAGGCTTCCATGCTACTGCTGTGCACCAGGGTGTAGGAATAACATCGACCACCCGAGAGCGAAGCCACTAAAAGACTTCCGAACCCTACAAACACACTACAAACGAAAGCACGGCATAAAGCCGTTCTTGTGCAGGAAATGCGGCAAAGCATTCGCCGTGAGGGGCGATTGGCGAACGCACGAGAAGAACTGCGGCAAGCTTTGGTACTGCACTTGCGGTTCGGATTTCAAGCACAAGAGATCGCTCAAGGATCATATTAAGGCTTTCGGGAGCGGGCATTCGGCTTACGGGATAGATTGCTTCGACGACGAAGAAGAACCCGCGTCCGAGATTGAGCAGGATAATGAGTTTGATCACGTTAATCATCGATCATGTATGAATTGATGTTTTAATTAAAAGAGGAGAGCGATTTTTTTCCCCTAAGTTGTTGGTAAAGCTCTCCTTTTTTTATAATGAATTAGTAATTAAGTAGTAGTTGATTAATTTTCTAGGGTTGGTTGATTAATGTTTTGTAGTTAATGCTTATGAAATGGTACTTCGTTTCTCTTATATGTTCTTAGTTTTTGTTTATTCTGGTTTAATTGAATGATAATTAATTAGCTAGGGTTTGAATATTTTTTATTGCATGTGTATAGTTTTTTCTTCCTTATATTTTTTTAGATGGCCTTATTATAAATCATGACAGTTAATATGAATCTCAATTTTTTTTGATAAATAATTTTAATGAGGATTTAGGCATATACATGTTTTTTTCTATTATAAATTACTTTTATTTTTAGGGAAAGTTTGAAAATTTGTTTCAAAGAATCTAAGTATAAGAGTTTTCAATTATTCTGTAAACATTTTAAAAATAATGTTTTATAATAAATTTTAAATTTAATTGTATATTTTTATGCTATTTTAGTATTTTTCTTGTTTATTTAACTGAATTTTAATCTTGAAAATAACCTATATATATATATATATATATACACACACACATACATCACTACCTCCATACAATTTTATTTTAATTGATGATTCTATTTTGACAAGAAAACCCAAATTATCCTTTTTTTTAGCACTAATTATACTCATCTTGTAATTAGTTTCACATCTATATATTCTCTTTCTTTCTGGCTATGATGCACGGAAACTTCTATATACACACGTTTTCACGTTTCCTAAACCGAAACGCCATAACATCTGTGGGAAACGGTTTTGGGATCGTTTTTGTAACTATTTAAAAGTTCATATATATAAAAAAAAAACATTTTTGGTAAATATAAAAAAAAAATAGCACGGAAGGAGTATGTGATAATAATTTGACAATGATTTTTCAAAATATTGATTAAAGGAATTAAATAGAAATAGAAAATAAAAAAGAGAGTGAGCTGCGAAGTAAAAAAATCTCAAAACCCTAACTACTCTGAGATGAGAATTCGGAATAATAATAATAAATAATGAAGTAACAGGCTTTTTGTTGTGATGTGTAAACCATGCATGCATTATTCAATTCATATTCAGATACCTTTAATTTGGACTACTGAACAAAAACCGTTTAATTGATGGATGCAACTACTAATACATAAAGGTAATAAATGGATTCCAATTGTAATAATTATCATCATATCCAAATAATAATAGTACAGGAAATAAAAAAAAAAAATTATTAATATTATATTGTTATTTGAAGATCCAATTTAGAGAAATGTGAATGAGGGTAGAATATACACTACAAGAATAAATTGCATTAGAATGTAAAAGTTGTCACTTAATGCATACATTAAGTGACAATATTTTTTTTTTGTCGTTAATAGCCCTTTTTGTTGTCACTTAATCTTTATTTAATTTATTGTCATTATAGAGCATTAGCGACAACTCATTAGTGACAAACATAGCGACAACACTTTTTGCCAAACTATGTGAAAAATAGGTGGTGTCACTCAAAAGATTATTTTTTGGTAGTGATATTCAAGCCCCAAATATCTATAATTTATATATTTGACCCCCCTCGCGTGTTTTTATCCCTCTTTCGCCATTTTCTGTACATCACGCAAGTAAGTATCAATTGTGATATGCGTCCACTTGTAATCATAGCTTTGCGTATCTATCGCACACGTAAATCGTGGTAATTGTATCTCTCTTATTTATTGGTTGATTTCACACAGTCGGGCGAATTTTGTTAGACGATAAATTCCAGTAAGAGGAGAGCAAGGGTCGAGAGAATTACAGGACGTGGAAACCGAATTATGTTGTATTATCACAGAAAATACACAAACCGAATATATATATTGTAGAAAACTCGAATTTTATAGCAACCTACCTCTGGTCGATTTGTTGGATTTCACCATGTTTTTTTTTTCTGCTTCTCCGCGATCCGCACGAATGTGAACTTTTTTCGGATAAATATAGCAAACTAGAGTTGTACTTGGAGTCCAACAAAGGTCGTTGATAATGTGGCAGATTTTTTTGTGAAATCTTTGGAAGAAATTCTCCAGAATCGCGGTGGTTTAGAGAGAGATTTATTTCGTACGATTATTATACTTGTGTGATTAATCTCTAAGTATTCATTAAAAAAAATTAAAAAAATTGAATAAATATATTACAAATTAGATTAACTACATTGGAGAATTAGTGAAAGATAGATGGGAAAAAGAAAATGGGAAAAGCATTAGAATATTGTTTAGCCACGTTGGATGATCTTTGTGGGGAGAGAGAGAGAGAGAGAGAGAGAGAGAGAGAGAGAGAGGTCTGCAAACAGTTGTTATGAATTGTGACGAGAGAGAAAAAAAACAGAGAATAATTATTCAAAAAGGACTAATGTGATGTCTTGTCAAATTATACTACTCATGAATAGTAAAACATTGCCAGGATCGTATGTACCACACTTGATTCAATGATTCTGCAATTTCCACAACCTCTTCCCCCTCTTTATTAAATATTCATCCAACTATCTCTCTCTCTCTCTCTCTCACACACACACACACACACACACACACACACACACACACGCACTTTATATGCATAAAAATAATATTGTTATTATCAATTTACACTAAAAACACATAGTATAAAGGATAAATAGCACTTATTCATTAAAACAAAAAAAGGATAAATAGCACTTTAACCCATCTCTGGTTTGAGTTATGTGAACATATAAACAAATCCCTTATCCTATACTTTATTAAATAAGCACATAACCCCTTTATATGAAGTTATGATATTCTAATTGGTAAATAATCATGTCATTAAGATTCTTTTTTTTTTTTAAGTACAAAAGGTTATGTGCTTATAAGTTATATTAAATTACAAGGAGTTCATTTGCTATATCAAAAGTACAAGAGGGTCATGTGCACAAAGTTTAAACTAAAGGGCAGGTAAGTGCTATTGACCCTAATTTAAATTATAAAATACTATTTTGTAAAAGAAAATCTAAATTGTAAACTAACGAAAAATTTAATGAAACCGGCACGGTCAATTAACTAGGTCAACTGGACTGGAGTTCTTAAACCGTAACGGGTCTTTAGTTTGACGGTTCCGTTATTTTGTAACGGCGGGCCAATTTTTTTAAAGTTTGGATTCTTGGTACACGTACCCAATGGGCTGTAGTTCGACCCGACCCATTAGGTAAAAACATTTACTTTTTAATTACTCTTTTTTTGGCCTTATATTTCCCAGCTGAAATTGTAATACAAATACATAGTTGATAACAGATTAACAGTAAAAAAATGTAGGGACCAACCAGAAAAGCAATGTGTAAATGTTAAATGTTTTTACAAGCTGATTTCTGCTGGCAAACTGATCTCAAGAAAATATAAGCTGCAAAAAAAAAAAAAAAACAGAGAGAGAGACACATATTTTAGTTCAGGAAAATCAGAAGCTAATAACTAATTAACAGGTCATAATAGATCAATCCTTGGATTCTCCGGCATTCAGCAAAAAAAAAAAAAAAAAAAAAAAAAACACGGAATTTTTAAATAGAACTGCAGCTCGAGAAAAAACTGACTGCTTTGAGAATATTGGCAAGAGAAGAATTATACCTGGCAGACATGAAAGCCATGCCGAAGAATACAGCCTTTACAGCTTGCTTTTGTCCCGCATAATCGAATGCCAGAGGTAGCATTTCATGCAATGTTAGAAAAGCCATTACTCCACCAACTGTCGAATTAGGGAAAAATGCATTATTAGAAAGAAAAAAAATGTTAAATATCAGATAGTTTTCTCTCGTTCTCGATTAACTAATAAGCCAGCTGGAGGAAAAAATAAAAAGAAAAAAGAAAAACCTGCTCCTAAAAGCCCCTCGAGAATTTCAGGATTTAAGCTGCTGGGGAATAGGTAAGCTGCAAAAATTATTGATAGCAAGAAATAAATGTCGCGAAAATATTTGATATTGACGGTTTTATATTTATAATTTAAAATTTAGTGGTCAGACCTACGATAATTACGCCAAGGGGCTCAGCAAAACCAGAAAGGGTGGCCAGCTTGAATGCCTGCCATTTGCTGAGACAAAATGCAATTACACAACACGTCATAAATGCAAATTATTACTCGATAAAAGAATGTTTAAGTCGTTCTTTTTGTCTGTGACAGATAAAAGAATGTAGGCTTGTTTGTTCTACAAACTTTTTCGTGTTCAACTATGTATAAGTCCAAAGAGGATGGAGCCTCAATTGCCGACGCATAATTAATTAATTAATTATGGTAGATCGATCGCACGAAGATCATACCAATTTTGAATTGCTAATATATATTGGCCTCAACATGTCTAAAATGGAGTTAAAAATAAAATTGATATTAGAAGCATTTGCTAAAATGGTAACGTTGAGAATTTGTACCTTTGTGTGGCAAAATAAACAGGAAGTGCAACAGCAACACCCTGCGAACCAACCAAAACTTGAGATCTCAGTTGATAAACGTGAAATAAAGGTATTAGCTTATATGTCATGGATATCATAATCTTAATGACATCTCTTAATACTGAATCTTTAGGTTGCATTTGGATAGAACGATTTGGATTTGAAGAGATGGTTTAGGGAAACATTTCAAGGGACTCCATACAGAGTTGATTTAAGGGCCGAAAACCCTAAAATCTTTAGCCAAACTAATCGTTACTCGATGGGAGATTGATTATTAAAAACTCGTTTTGAGCTCGGTTTGATAACATAACGAACCAATCTTGAAAATTATGTTTTTTGTTCGATAAGCTATCAGGCTTGGCTCAAACCCGAGCTTGATTATAAGAAATAAAGAAGTTACGTACCTCAGGGATGTTATGCAAAGCGATAGCTAGTGCCAAGTTCAGACCAACACGAAGACCCTGAGAGATATGAAAAGAGAATGAGAGATGTGAATAACAAAATAATTTACGTCGTTTCCAAAGCAATAATTACATTTGAACTACCTTCATCGATCCAAGGAACACTGCCATTCCCTCTGGAAAATTGTGCAAACTTATACCTGAAAAAGGGAAAAAAAAGATGTAAGAATTTCAATCTCGGAGATATATGAATGAATAAATAAACAGCAGAGAGAATATGAATCACCATGCTAGTAGCTAGTAAAATGTAACTAGTATCTCCATACTGTATTTCAGTACTAATCCGATGGAAAGAGAAAGCAGAAACACACACATATATATACGTGTGTGCGCTCGTGTGTGTGTGTGTGTGTGTGTGTGTGTGTGTGTGTGTGTGTGTGTGTGTGTGTGTGTGTGTGTGTGTGTGTGTGTGTGTGTGAATAGCAGCAACCAACAAGTAACAAAATCACATAGCGATGATCATTTTGCCAAGATCATCATCCACATAAAATCTTAGCAAAAAACATTTATACAAAATATTGCAACTATATTTAGATTATTAAAGACATTGAGGAAGCTGAAAAATAAAATAGAAAAATAAAAATAAAAAAATAAAGAGGCTGACCTACAGCAGTGATGATTCCACTGAACAATACTTGACGACGATGCTTTTTCATGATATCCTTTCCCCCTTCATCCCCGTTTTTCTGCCATAAAACATGTTTTATTAATAATACATCCTAGACAATATTGCAACATCCAACAGCTAGCTTATATATTCGATTACCTTGTCTTTCTTCCCATCGGAAACGGGTGCAAGCGTTGGCTCAGGAATAAAATTAGCAATAATTGCAAAGAAAATTACGCCTGCAAAGAACTAAGAGGCAGATAAAATCAAAATTAAAATTAAAATTACACACATTTTGAAAAAAATGGAGAACTTATTCAGCGGTAATTACAAGGACATACCCAGAGATTCCCCTTCAAGAAGCCGATGGAATTTATGGCATTATGAGCCAAGTCAAAGAACGATATGCTCAACATAAGCCCTGCAGCAAAACCCTTTGCAAACAACACCACCCAAAATCAACACCAACGAACTCGAAAACTATTCACCACCGAAAAAATAAAGTAGTCGAAGTTACGCTACCGAAAAGACAGTCAATCAAAATCTCGAATCTATATTTCGATATACAATGTTTCGATTACCTGTAAAAGCCCAAGCATCTTCAGGTCTGGAGCCTTGTTCATGACAACAAAAAGTGCCCCTGTTTGCAAAAACACAGCGCAATCACACACTTGAATTGAGAAATCATTCAAATCAAGTCATTTAGGATTTAAAATAAATAGGAGCAGTAAACAAAATCCAGGCAACAATCTCCAGAAACAAATTATAATTACACAACAAATACAACTAAGAATCGAAATCAAATTACAGCACAATAAAAGCTCAAATATAAACTCACCAACAGAGGTGCTCAAGCCGCCCACGAGTGAAAGTGCAAGCGCAACTAAAACCTGAGAATCCATTAAACCCATCTGATTAACAAAAAACGAAAAACCCTAGCAAATTGGATTCCGCAAAATCCTGGGAATAAAAGTCGGAAATAATTTTGTCGAAATCCCCTTGCTATGAACTGATAACTTGAAGGATTGACTAACAACAATGGAGATTCATTTTTATATTGTCAAAGGAAGAATCTGTTAATGTGAAACGAATATGTTTTTTAAGAAGTAGTGATTTGGGGTTTGCCATAAATTGCATCAGCATTTTTCGTGCTGCATTTTTGAAGTATTATCTGATTATGTAAACAGTTTGATGCTGCTGCTTATCATCTGCAAATTCTCCGAATTTGGGCAATAGTGAACGGGCTTTTTGAACCACGAGAAAATCTGCATTGATCTTAAGGCCCAAACTGAATTAATTGGGCATTTGCTTTAATTCAGAGAACAAAAATCTAGTACAATATGGAAATTGGCCACGTGGCATTTTCTTTTTCTTTAAAAAAAAAATTCAAATCCTATTAAAAATTGAGAAAAAATCCTGTTAAAAATTGAGAAAATAGAGAAGGGGGCAGAATTCGAACCCTAGACCTCTACTACAATAGTAGATGGTAGGTAGACCTGACCACGGTTCCTGTTTCGAACCAAAACAGGCTCGGCACCTCATCTAATTCAGGCTTTGAATTGGCGTCCTTATCTTCAACACAAACATATACATTGAAATTCTCATATGTCGACACGTAAGGGCCGAAAGTTGAGTTTTTTTAGTAAATTTGCATCTTCCAATTTTCGACACCGAAGTGCTGAATTATTGGGTACTTTCGACATTGCGATGTTGAAAATGCCCAATAAATCGACACTGACTGTCGATGTTGAAGTAAGAAAGAATTGATATTTGAAACAGCGCCTCATAAAATAAACTCATATAATTGAGTGACCAATTTCATTATATTATTATATATGTGGGGGTAAATATAAAAAATATACATGTCAAAAACATGGAGTCAACGCTTATGTCAAAATAGTCCAAAACAAGCTTAGGCACAATGCCAAACTTAAGCCAATAAACAAGAGAAAATTAGAGCATAAAGCAGGAGGAAGGTCAAACTTAGTACCATCTCGTTTTTGACCTAGCTTATCTAATCTAATTATATATTAACAATTATTATTATTTGCCCAATTCAACTGATCTATTAAGTCATATATTGCCAAACTTGACACAAATTTGTTTTGAATTCCATCCCAAAAACTTCGTTAAAATGCCACTTTCTATGTATATATTCATTTCAATCCCACTAACTAAGATATTTAATATATTTTTTACCGTATATATATACAGACAGATCCCATGATATTAGCTCATCAATTCTTCACACACAAATCAAGAGAGAGAGAGAGAGAGAGATGGCAGCTGTGGCAGCAGAAAACCAGGATTCAATGGCTAAAATGCCATCAGTTTTCATGGCAGGAAAAATAGGAGGAGAAGTGAAAACCATCAAAGTGAAGAAATCAGATGCTAATGGCGCAGAGCTGCTTATTGTGACCCCTAAAGCACAAGGCAGTTACCCTGTGCTTCTCTTCTGCCATGGTTACTCCACTCAAACCACTTGGTACTCCCACCTTCTACAGCACATCTCTTCCCATGGATATATCGTCGTCGCCCCACAGGTTTCATCATTTGCTCTCTCTCTCTCTCTCTCTCTCTCTCTCTCTCTCTCTCTCTCTCTCTCTCTCATGTTATTATTACCTCCATGCATGCAGTTCTACCACTGCCTCCTCATATCCCTCACCGACGAAATCAAGATCGCCGCCAAAGTCACAAACTGGCTACCGTCGGGCCTACAAGATTCCCTCCCCGACAATATCAAACCAGATCTCTCCAAGCTCGCTATCATGGGCCACAGCAGAGGTGGCAAGATAGCATTCGCCCTCGCATTAGGCCACGCGCCAACCTCACTCAAATTCAAGGCCCTTTTCGGGCTGGATCCAGTCTCGGGCCCCACACCGCCCACTTGGGTCGAACCCAACATCCTCTCTTACGTGCCGCACTCTTTCAAACTCTCGATCCCAATTGGGGTCATCGGCACCGGATTGAGCAACCGAACTAATAATTACGTTTTCCCGCCGCTCGCCCCTAACGGGTTCAATCACTCGGAATTCTTCAACGAGAGCAGGCCCCCCTGTTGCTATTTTCTTGCCAAGGATTACGGGCACTGTGATTTTCTAAACGACTCGAAAACGGGGTTGGCGGGTTTGGTGTGCAGGAGTGGGAAGGGGAGTAAAGAGAAGATGAGGAGAGGTGTTGGAGGGATTGTGGTAGCATTTCTCAATGCTTATTTGGGTGGTGGATTTGAAGATCTTGAAAATATTGTGGCTGCACCAGATATTGCTCCTATAACTCTTGATCCTGTTATTCATATCAAGGAATAAATAGAATAATTGATAGCATCGTTTGGTTTTTTTTTTTTTTTCTTTTTTTTCTTTTTTTTTTATAATTTGTTATTATTAAAGGGATTATTTAGTTTGGAATTTGTTCTTTTTTTATAAGATTTAAGAATTAAGACCATCAATGAATTAATCACATTAATTCTGCTCGAGTATAAATATACTACTTCAAGATAAATTACCTTTACATATATAAATATAAATATATATGCTTCAATAACTACCAACTGTTGTATTTTCAACCTCCTACGACATAACCAAAACATTAATAACGGCCATACATTTAATTTTATTTCCGGTTGTTTCGAAATTAAACTTACTCATTAAGGTTCGATGAATCTTCCAATACAACTGGAGCTTCATTTGATTCAGGCTTCGAATCCACATCCATAGCCTCGATAGTGTCCACTGCACTTGGAGCCTCATTCGATTCAGGCTTTGAATCAACGTCCTTATCTTCAATACTCTCCGATACAATTGGAGCCTCATTCGATTCAGGCTTTAAATCAACGTCCTTATCTTCAATACTCTCCGATACAATTGGAGCCTCATTCGATTCAGGCTTTGAATCATCATCCATAACCTCGATAGTTTCCATTACACTTGGAGCTTCATCCGATTTAAGTTTTGAATCAACGTCCTTTTCTTCAATATTTTCCAATAAAGTTGGACCCTCATCCGATTCAGGCTTTGAACAAGCGTCCTTATCTTCAATACTTTCCGATACAGTTGAAGCCTCATCTGATTCGGGCTTTGAATCAACATCCATAACCTCGATAGTTTCCACTACACTTGGAGCCTCATCCGATTTAGGTTTTGAATTAACGTCGTGTTCTTCAATATTTTCCAATAAAGTTGGAGCCTCTTTTGAATCAGGCTTTGAATCAACATCCATAGCCTCGATAGTTTCCACTACACTTGGAGCCTCATCTGATTCGGGCTTCGAATCGACGTCCTTATTCTCGACACTTTCCAATACAGTTGGAGCCTCTTTTGGTTCAGGCTTCGAATCAACATCCGTGTCCATGATATCATCACCGCACTCTAGCTCTCCAGGAATTTCCTCTTCATTCATATGGGACCCACTCTGACTAAGTCCAATTTCAGTAGTAATCGGAACCTCAAGGGGTGCAGCAGCATGTTCATCGATGAGTAGTTCTGGAGATTCATTGCCAGGTGTATCACCGAGTGCCTCAGAGATGGTATTCGCTGCTCCCTCGGACAAATTATCTGATGCCAGGGTGACATTTTCCTTGGAGTCTTGATCTGCCGGTAACTGAACAACATTGTCCCCAACTACCGCAAGGGGTGCAGCAGCATGTTCATTGATGAGTAGTTCTGCAGATTCATAGCCAGGTGCCTCATCGAGAGCCTCAGAGACGGTATTCGCTGCTCCCTCAGACAAATTATCTGCAGATTCATTGCTACGTGCATTTTCCTTGGAGTCTTGATCTGCAGGTGACTGAACAGGTTCATTGGCAGATGTGTCCCCAACTACGTCAAAGGGTGCAGCAGCATGTTCATCGATGAGTAGTTCTGCAGATTCATTGCTAGGTGTCTCACCGAGTGCCTCAGAGATGATATTCACTGCTCCCTCAGACAAATTATCTGATGCCAGGGTGACGTTTTCCTTGGAGTCTTGATCTGCAGGTAACTGAACAGGTTCATTGGCAGATGTGTCCCCAACTACTTCAGAAGTGTGGTCCAGTGTTCCATCAGAGAACTTAGTTGGTGCAGAGAAGTCCACGGTAGTAGGATTTGGAATTTCGGTAGTCGAAATGGAAACCTCGTTCGGGCAATCTTGCTTTGCTTGTTCAGGAGTGGGTAGTTCCATAGATTCATTTCCCGATGTGTCCTCAGAAATGGTATTCCCAGCTCCATCAGACAGATTATCTGATTCCACAGAATCTTCCACAGTTGCCGAATTGGACATCTCAACAGGTGCATCAGACAAATCACTTGGTGCCAAGGAATCTATGAGACCAGGATATGCAACTTCCATAGTTGAAGTGGAAACCGAGGCATCTTCCGTTGCCTGTTCATCAACAGGTAGTTCTGCGGAATCATTCTCTAATGCGTTTTCAAGCACCCCAGAAATGGTATTCGCTGCTCCATCAGACAAATTATTGAATGGTGCCTCTTCAGGGGTAGGGCATGCAAGTTCAGGGACAGAAATCGAGACCTCGGGAGCGGCACTTTCCTCTGCATCTTCATTATCAGGTGATCTGCCAGATTCATTGTCAAATGTGTCCCCATGTACCTCCGAATTGGTATTTACTGCTCCATCGGACAGATTATCTGGTACAATGGCTTCTTCTGCAGTAGGACATGCAACCTCAGTAATTGAAATGGAAACTTCAACAGGGGCATCCATGTGATCATTGCCTTCTTCTTCATTTGGATCTTGTTCCTGAGGAATATCCAACTTGTCCACACTAATGTCTGTATCGGTAGCAGGGGCGTCACTCGTATCTTCAGGAAAAAAAAATTCATTAGTTAATAGAAGAATGTGGGGCAACTCAGCAGTAGGTGACAGGAAAAATGCCTAGTTTATGATCAACCAGGAAACTGCACAGAAATCTGACAAGCATTTTTAAGAAATGAAGTATAGTTGATGGTGCAACGATTGTAGGATATCTTATTTGAAAATAGAACTCAATATAAAACATTTCTTCTCATCTAGCTCCTGGCTAATAAAGGATTAAAATGGAATTTCAATAAATTTAAATGGATGAGGTGACGTTTTTAAAGAAACTTTACATGCTTATTATGATAGCTAATTTTCTTTCCAACCCATAATAAATCCAGAAATAATTTGAAATGACCAACTATAAAATACGGTCAAATCGGGAGGCATATTAAGTTCAGATTCAGGGTTGTAAATATCTAAATGCAAGTGATCCAGAATGTAGGCTCCAATGTACGCGAACAGAATAATTGTTATTCAAGGAATCAAAGCTGGTTCAATCAAGTAGAACTGTACCTAGTATAAGAGATCTACTTTCATATGTATATAGGAAATAACTCTACTGACAAATTTCAATCATAGTTACCAGTTACCCCACGTAAAGTAAACTTCCCTCAACTATCACTTTCCCCCTTCTTACAATATATATTTATATATTTTTATTAGACTAATATCTAAGCCTACTCTTTTGCATATAGATAAATTGAAAAATCCCCCCAATTGTTTGAAGTTGTTTAATCAATTACTTTATCCAGTCAAGAGAGAAGTCAGCCTACCCTTAGGGACTTGCTCCACAGAAGGATATATAGTATCTTGTGTGGTATACTGAGGACTTGTAGCAGTCACTTCCGGATGATCAACAATGGCTGCAGCCACTGATACGGCTCCTAGTTGTGGCCCCACAACATCAGTTACTCCCTCTGATAAATTACTTGATGCTGGAATATTATCCTTATAAGAGCTTTCGGCAGAGACAATAATTTTTTCATCTTCCTCGCTACAGAGGGACTCAAACTTGCCACTCTCATCAGCAAGCGGCCTTGATTCAAATGTTGCCGCAGCCTCCTCTGGATGATCAACAATGGCTGCAGCCACTGATATAGCTCCTAGTTGTGGCCCCACAACATCAGTTACTCCCTCTGATAAATTACTTGATGCTGGACATTTATCCATATAAGAGCTTTCAGCAGAGATAATATTTTTTTCATCTTCCTCACGACAGGGAGATTCAAACTTGCCACTCCCATCATCAAGCGGCCTTGATCCAAATGTTGTCGCAGCCTCATCGGTAGCACTATTTAAACCTTGATCTATTTCCATCTCAACTGAGTTGCTGTCCCGTACTAGTGACGGTGAACCTTCAGATGTTCCGTGATCCTTGTCATTTCCAGATACCTCAACAACTGAAACAAAAGAAGTATCATCACAAACAACCTCATCATGCGGTTCGTTATTATCATTAGATTCTCCACTTTGTCCAGCCGAATGAGAACTGGAAGCCAAACAATTCAATGCTGGGTCCAAGGTTGAAAGAGATGGCAAATTATCAGCCAACTTCGAATTTGATGCAAGGACTTCATCAGCGTTATCCTTGTCTTCTTTTCCATTTGTATCTTGTTCCTGAAGAGGCTCCTCTAACTTCTCCACATCAATGTCTTTATCTATAGCAGCGCCAGCATCTATATGTTTGATATGACAATTTATACATCAGTTCATAGAAAAATAATTTTTTTTATAGGTGACGTTAAAGATGCCTAGTCTTTTATCCACCAGAATAATGCACATGCATTGCAATTTGCAAATGGATTAGCATATTTTGAGAAGTTGTATATGTTGTTCATTTTACAACAATTACAGAATATGACTATCTCGAAACAGACAACTCAGTAGCTTACATCTAAAACAATTATATGTTTACATGTTATGATAGATCTATAGAACTTCAAAATGAAAATAAAATGTTTATGTCTACTAACAATATCACATTTGAATCTCTTCCATCACTCCACAGTAGATTTCTATCGATAAGAGAACATTTTCACAAAAAGTCAGAGAATGATAGTTTTTCTATCCAATTTACACTAAATAATTGCAAGATAATTTTGGAATCTGTGAGCTATGAAAGATCGTCAAAATAGAGAGTACACTAGATTCAGGGTTGTTAAACATGAAATGTGAGCAGTCCATGACTTAACTCGGCTGTAGGACGAACATTGAGTATTTGGGATTTCCTTTAATTTGGATATATAAAAACCCTAGTGTAAAAGTGTAACCATACACCTTTCCATGTAAAGTGAAATCCCCATTCTCCCACCTTCCATTTCCCTTCCCCCTAGTCTTTGGCTTGTTACGTATACATTGGATTGGAAGTTTTCTAATTCTACTCAGTCGTATGCAAATCAACAAATAAACTACCCCAATTTGTTGAAGCTAGTTATGGTATGATTCAATTGTTTCTTTGTATACAGGCAAACAGCAGTTAAAAAGTTCAAAAGATATAGTGATATCATCTGCACCTAAACATTTTAAAACAATTATATAGTCCGAGAAAGGTGAAGCCTACCATTAGGGACTTGCTCTGCAGTATCTTCAGGATTAGCTTGAGGACTTGAAGCTGGTACAGTTCCAGTATCTAGCTGATCAACACTTGCTAAATCCCCTGAACCAGAAACCATTGAAGAGCCAAGTATGGCTCCAAGCTGTGACCCAAAACCATCAGTTGCTGATAAATTATCCAATGCAGGAATTTCATCCACATCAGGGCTTTTGGCAGAGTCAAAAGTTTTGTTATCTTCCTTGCGACAGAGAGACTCAGAGTTGTCACTCAGAGGCATTGATCCCAATGTTGCTGGAGCCTCATTAGTAGCACTAATTAAACCTTGGTCTCTTTCCATCTCAACGGAACTACTGTCGAGTACTAGTGAAGATTGGGGATCTTCAGAAATTCCTTGATTATAATCACTTCCAGATACCACAGGACCTGAACCAAAAGAACTATCCCCACAAGTGTCTTTACTTTCAGGTTCTTTATTTTCAGGTTCTTTTTCTCCAGTTTCTTCTGTGCACTGATTTCCAGACTTGGAAACAAGAGTACCCGATGCTCTAACTGCTGAATCCAAGTACAATGCTGGGAAATTGTCAGCTAAGTTAGGTTTTGATGCAAGGTCTTCATCCGTGTGATCCTTGCCTTCTTTTTCATTTGCATCTTGTTCCTGAGGAGTATGTGCTAACTTGTCGCCAATTTCTGAATCCATAGCAGAGCCTGCAGCCACATGTCCGATATCAAAACTTTATCCATCAGTTAAAAGAAGAAAGTAAACAATTTAAGTAAAGGCGACAAGACTGATGCCTAGTTTGTAATCCACCAGAAAATACACAGGAATTGCATATAGACAAGCATATTTAAGAAGTCAAGATATGATTCGCTTTTCTGTTTGCAAGTCAAGATATGATTCGCTTTTTTTTTAATAGAGGTCAAATCCAAAAATATACAGATTTTCATAATATGTGAAACTTACCCTTAGGAACTTGCTCGGCAGGACGATCTGCAATATCTTGAACGATGGATGGAGGGGCTTCACCCAAATCTGGCTGGTTAAAACTTGCCTCAGCCGACGGAACAGTGGATCCTTGTTTTAACCCCACAACATCAGTTGCTCCTTTTGGTAAATTATCTGATGTAGGAAATTCATCGGTATTAGGACTTTTGGCAGAGACAATAATATTGCCATCTTCCTTGCTACAGAGAGACTCAGACATTCCGCTTTCCTCAACACTGGCACTATGTAAACCGTGGTCTTTCTCAAACTGAGCGGATTCACTGTTGATTACTAGTAAGGATTGAGAATCTTCACATTTTCCATGAATACTATCATTGACGGATAACACAGGGACTGAAATTAAAGAACTATCCCCACAACAGTCCTTACTATCAGGTTCTTTCTTATCAATAGATTCTCCAGTTTCTCCTGCAGACTGATGCTCAGATTTGGAAAACGGAGAACTCAATGCTCTAACTGCTGGATCTGGGGTCAAAGTTGATGGCAAATCAGCAGAATTAGATTTTGATGAAAGGACTTCATTGGCGTTATCCTTGCCTTCCTTTTCATTTGTATCTTGTTTAGTAGGAGGATCCTCGAACTTGCCCAGATCAATGCCTATATCTGTAGCAGTGCCTGCAGACATATGTTTCAATTAAAAACTGTATCCATAACCGAAAAATGTTGGCAATTTAACAATAGGTAAAAGGAAAGATGCCTAGTTTATTTTCCACCAGAAAAGAGTTTACAGCCATAGAAAAGAGTGTACAGCCATTGACATTGAGAATAGACGAGTATATATGATTTGTACATTGTTGATTATGCAACAGTTAGAATACTATTGGAGATATTAATATTAAATGATACATTTCACAAACAACTTAAGCTTTTGGTTGAGGTGGTCATTCAACATGGTATCAGAGCCAGGTGAAAAGGTCCTGAGTTCGAATCCCACCACCACCCATTTCAAATATTTCAAGTGCAACGCTTCAAATGTAATTTGCATGCACTTGAGGGGGCGTACATGGAGATATTACTTTTAAATGATACATTTCACTAACAGCTTAAACTTTTGGTTGAGGTGGTCATTCAACAAATACTTTTACAAAGAACACTCAAAGAACTACATGTTTAGAAGAAAATAATTTGCTTACATATTCAGAAGATTTTAGGAAATTTGTAACTTGAGCCTTAATTTCATAATACGAAAAAAGGTAAGAATCTTGAGATCTACTTCCATTAGAATATATCAAACAACACCAGGGGTCCTACCCATACTTCCCCCTTGGGAACTAAACCCACCCCCGCCCAAAAAACAACCAACCCTCAGTATTAGAGTAAAGGTCTAGGGTTCATATCTTGCCCCTCCCCTACTTCCCCAATTTGTAACAGGACTTGAATTGTCTTACAAAACACTCTTTTCCACTTACCCAAATGTTCAAACTTGTCGATGTAAATATTGTAGTGACAAATTCATGTCTACTTTGTTAAACATTTTCTACAAGTTGTTTGAAGCTAGTGGTATATGATTAACCTAATTCTAATAAATTGATGTAAAAAAATCCAAAAGTATGGGGATTAGGGATGTTATGTTATGCATCTAAAAATTTCGAAACAATCAATCATGCAACAAAGAGTGAGGCCTACCTTTAGGAACTTGCTTCGCAGAAGGATCTGCAATATCTTGATTAGGTTCCCCTTGTATGGTGTCCCTGCGCCCAATAGAAGCCCGAGTTCTTTTATGTGGAGGTTCAATCGATGCTGAATCATGGCCAGTTAGTGCACCAGGAACACCTGATACTACAGGCTCCTGCCTCCTTCGCCTCCGTTGGGGTGTCTCTTCTTGACTTTGAACATTATCCACTCGCCCCCGTCCTCTCCCTCTCCCTCTCCCTCGACCTTTACCTGGCACTGTTATAGAGGGGGGAGGAAGAATAGACTGTGCAGCCTGAATACCAGAAAGTAAGGGAGGGGTAGTTTGGGGACTTGAAGCAGGCAAAGTAATAGGATCTAGTAGATTAACACTTGCCACAGCCACCGGGCCAGTAATAGCATGACTAGAATTCATTGAAGATCCAGCTACAGCTGCTTGTTGTAAGCCCAAATCAACATTGGTTTGGCCAGAAACCGGTGGTAAAACAGCAATAGGTGATAATGAATTTGATTCATTGCAAACTTCTTTTCCAGAAACTGATGGTAGCACAGCAGCAGGTGATAATGAATTTGATTCATTGCAAACTTCTTTCACAATGGTACCGACAGAAGCAGATCCAGTACTCATGGCAATAACGGAGCTCGACACAGTTTCTCTTTGTATTTCTGGTGGTTGGTCAGTTACCGGTGGAGAGGCAGTTATTTGAATGGTTTGTTCCACTGCGTTCTGTCTTTTACCTCTTCGTCTGGGAACAGGAGCTTCTCCGGCTGTTCGAGGCTTTCGACCCCGCCCTCTACCTCGCCCATATGAAGAGGGGGAAGCAGCACTTTGAGAAGCATGACTGACAGAAGTAGTTGGCAAAGAGTTGGGAGTAATAGGAAGCCCCAACCCTTGCATGCTGCCAGTGATACTTCTGACATGTATATTACTGACATTTGTATTACTGGCCAACGAATCAGGAACAGGTCCCACAGGTGTAGTTTCAACCTTTGCGCACTCTTCTGCTTTTCCAGATCCCAAAGGCACAGGTGTAGTTTCACCCTTGGAGCATTCTTCTGCATTTCCAGATCCCAAAGGCACAGGTACAGTTTCATCCTTGGAGCACTCTTCTACTTTTCCGGATCCCGAGGGCACATGTGTAGTTTCAACCTTGGGGCACTCTTCTGCTTTTCCAGATCCCAAAGGCACAGGACAAAGAACCAATGGAGAGGCTTCCACCACTCTCTTTGGCCGCCCACGGCCCCTTTTAGATGGAGGTGTAGCCTCTTTATTTGGTGTAGCCTCTTTATTTGGTGTAGCCACTTTATTTGGTGTAGCCACTTTATTTTGTAGAGCTTGCGTCTCCACAGTTGGATTCTGGGGCAGTTGGGGTACAACTGGCGCCTGCGTCTCACCCATTACTGCAACCGGGCTGTTTGTCAGCCCGGTTAATGTCTTTCCATTAACTTCTTCCTTCATCGTTGGAGAATCTGGGGATTCCGCTTGACAGAGTCTTTCAAATTCTTCTTCCGTCCATTGCTCTTCATAAGAGCGCACCTAAGCAAGTCAACAATCAAAATATAAGATATATACGGTAGTCAGTTCGTTGGTCAAATAATACTCATTTCACAATACCAAAAGGTTGGTACTATACAACAGTAAATATATACTACATGTAGGTAAAAATATACATCAATGACATATGAGCACAAGATCACACTGTAAAATTCATATAAACGGACCTCCCTAGCACGTTTGCCTCTTCCATAATGTTGGATATCGGGGCCTCCAGCATACCCACTCTTTCTCTTCACTCCGGAATTAGGTAATACACCTGGAGTCGGTGACTCGGAGATCTTCATGACTTCATAAAATGATTTTAAGTCATCATCTGTTACAAGTCGAGAGGGAAAAGGTGGTATCTGCTTGCACTTCTCTGACCCTTCCCCACCAAATATGTTTTGCCATGCAATCTACAGAGTTTTATAGATAAAATATTAAATTGCTCGGAATAAGCCCTTCTAGCTTAAATAATTAAAGCACAATAAATTTCAGGTTTGGTAAGTACCATTTCCTCTGCACGCCTCTCTTTGTCAATTGACTCAAAAATTTCAATTTCCGACTCACTGTATAGAAGGTATCATTAAAAAATAATTAGATAAACAAAACGCGAAATACTTTGCTTGCATTTCAGATTTGTTGTCTTCTTGAAGGATTTCAACAGCCAGTTCTAAAAGGGAGAGAAACTACACTGTTAAGCAATAACCAAGTTGTAAAATAAGATTGCATGCCTAATGTTCAGGAGAACTGTACCAATTTAAAAAGAACACAAGAACTGCGCCAATGAGATACTCTAACGGAATCTGTATTTTAGAGTCATACTTACGCTTTTAGAATAAATGAAGGAAATTTTGACTGTAAAAAGACGAGATGCCCACTGTAAAAAGTGTTTAGCTGTATGAGGGGAAATAAATTTCACTTTGCATTAAGGGGCTTTTTTCTGAGAAGATAAGTGCAGAAGTATGTATAATACTGGAATGCACAAAGCAGTCACTGCATCTCAGTCATGTTTCTAAAGTTATATTTGCCGTGATGTTGGTCTAGTCATCTAAAAGTCATAACAATTCACTACAAAATGCCAAAACTCTAATGAACTGTCCCCCTTTTTTCTTGGACCAAAATTAATTCGGATTATAAATGAGGGGGATTAAAACCTTGTTGGCCTCTAATGAACTGTCAATCAGTTCAGTAGTTCTTGAATATTACTTGACATTGATAGTCACTTTATTTTGCAGTAATTTAAATTATAAGGAACCATAGAATTTAGATAGTCAAAAGGTCTCATCCGAGCTAAATATCTATCATATCGAGGAGAATGTATACCGATCCCATACCTCATTCAAGTATGTCATGTTTAGCAGTGTGCTAATAGCATCAACATAAATAATAACATCAACAGAAAGAAAAAAATTATACCTGCGTGCTATCACATCATTAAGCGAATCATCATCTAAAACAGTCGCGACTTCCTCTTTCTTACATTCTCGTAGGAGAGACTCCAAGTATTCCCTTCGATCTTCCGCACTGACATGTAATATGTAGATTTTATTCAGTACATATCAATAAAATTTTCATAACACTCTCTTAGCAAGTACCAAAGCATACCTCGTATTATTGTCAAAAAAACCAGCAGTTATACTCTGATTGGCAACACCAAGTTTGTGCTCAGCGGAAGCTCTAACTTGTTCTTCCACAGTTTCAACCTGGTTAATATAGAAACAGATGTTAAGAAAACCATAGGAAAGTAGTGAGCCAAGACCTATACACAGAATATAAGTTCAAGTCAGTCCCCACAGAAACCATTACGTGTCGATCCAACGCCATCTAAAACTATCAATATATACTTAGAAACAGAAAACAAATATACATGTGCCCAACAATTACTGCTCTATTACTTCAGGATATCATTTTTATGCTGGGACGCCCACAGAACATTTCTTGTTTTAAACAGCATTTTTGTACAAAGCTCCATAATAGAGTTTTTGTAGCATTTCGTTCACAGAAAAAAAAAACAGTAACTTAAGTTCCGGAATTCGATGTTTACATACAGTTTCTAAGCGAAGAACGAGAACGTCCTTCTTTTGTCCAATCCTATGAGCCCTGGCCTGTGCTTGCAGATCAACCTGAACAAATACGAACAGTTCAAAAAATAAGACTGGATCGGAATACAAAAGGTTCACAATTTACCAGAAGAAAGGTATAGAAATATTGCCTGGGGATTCCAATCTGTATCAAAGATAATCACAGTATCTGCAGCTTGGAGATTCACACCAACACCTCCAGCTCGGATACTATTTGACAAACAGCAGGTCAGTGCAAAACGAGATTAGCAGCAGTATTAAACAAGAAAAATTTACTTTCTGCTCAGTGAGAATAGTATTTGCAAGGTAAGAAGATTGTATCAATGTTTAAACTTGCACCTACTCAAAGTTTCGTTAGGTTTAAGGAAGAAAATGCATTCCTGGCAATGATTGCTTGTTTGCAAAGTGCAACTGTAAAAATCCTTTTCCATCTGATCTGTGTAAATGAAGTTAATCTAGGCTCCTATGTGAGGCTCAAAATTACAGAGTAAACCATGTGATAGTCCCTTTAGCAATTATATTTCCATGCCTACGCCCTCTGGATCAGAACACCATACTATTAAAGATACTGCAAAGCATATCACTCCGTTCCGTTTCTCTTTTTTTCAGATAACTGACATCCGACTCCCTCATTTGGCAACCACACTCCAAATGCTTACCATTTTAGCATTTACCCGATATAACTTAAACCAATGACTAATAAGGGTATACTAGTATTTTAGGGGGGGGTGAGCGTGTTTATGCTAAAATCTCAAAAGTTTGGGGGTGTGGTTGCTCAATGATCAAATTCGAGGTGAGGTGGATGCCAATTACCCCATTCCTATTTTTTAAGGGCAAATGTGCTTCCACCAAAAAAAAAAAAAAAGACAAACTATTGACAGAAAAATGGATGGAGGGGTGCAGTTATCCAATTACGATAGCGGGATGCCAAAATCTCAGACGTGTGAGATGTGGTCCAAAATTTAAACATAACAGGATGCACCATTTTAGTTCTTAGTTTCTGTAGTCAAGTCAACCCAGCTTCTTTCAAGATTTCAGTTTATAGTCACCACAAAAGGATAACGATAGAAGTATTTTCCTCAGACCAGAAACTAGTGCAGTAACGTTTTACGTTCTGCCGGACCAGCTATATCTTTGGATGTCATTGCACATAGAAAGTTCAGATGCTTGCTAATTCAAGAAGAACATGATTACCTGAGTAAAAATATGAAGTAAGGAGATTCGGAATTATTGAACTGATCAATGAGAGCACCTCGATCACCCCCAGATGTATGGCCATCTAATCGTAGGTACTTATACTGTTTCCAGCATAGATAGTCTTCCATAACATCAAGTAGTCTCGTCATTGTTGAGAAAAGCAGAACCTGTAGAACAGAATATCTTTCTATCAACTCAGAAGATAATAATGATGCAATTTATAGCTGACACATTCTTTACAAGGAAGATCGTGCATATCTCAAGAAATTTGTCTCTACCTCTCTCCCCACCACACCAAATAGAACAGAAATGGTACGGATTTCATTCTTGCTGCCTTTTTCCAAAACATACTATGATCAGGTTAATAAGACAAAGAAGACTCATGAAAAGCAATCAGACTTCTAATATCATTACCCCAAAAACAGGGCTCTTAGTGACATCAATAAAAATACCTACATGCAACAAGTGAAAATAAATAGAACTGCGGCTTGTTCCAAAAAACAGAAGTTGCATCATCTTTGAAATATACTACAGCTGTCATTTATATATGGAATCAAACCAACTAAGGCAAGCATGCAGATGTACATAGAAAAAAGTTCAGAAATGGGAAGGAAATTAATGAGATAGAAACCAAATAGGACAGGGCAAAGTAATAACGAATGCATCCCAAATATAACCAGTTGGCTAAAGTAGTAAAAAGAAGGCACAAAAAATCACAACAATACAATTATGTTCCCAAAGCAAATACAAGCCAAATCTTAAACGTAGTCTTCAAAATGATTATCAAAGAGCATACAAGTGCAATGATGAGATGTAGATTGAACCACTCCATGCAACAATCACCAACATCCGTAACAAAAAATACGCAACCAAAAAGTAGAAAATGGACAAAAGGCGAATTCCAAATATAAAAGGAGAGATCTTCAGCTTTATCAACAAGAGCAAACCTACCCGATGATCAGTAGCTTTTAGTTTGGGCAATAACCGATCTAACATCTCAAGCTTCCCACAAAGTCTCACAAAGTTGGGAAGAAAATGCTTTGGAATCAAATCGTGAACCTAACCAAGAGAATAAAAAAATTTCGTTAAGTCCTACTAATTAACACCTTCTGCATCATGCACCTAAGAGAGATGCACCAAAGGAGAACAAAAACAAGAACAAATATCCTCAAGTCCTTAACAAATATCGTACTTACTAACTTTATCTTGTTGAAGAATCAACCATTCAAATTAGCAGACAATTTATTAAAACTCCACATTGACAGAAGCAGGGTCATTCACGTATGAACTTCTACACCAAGCTTGGTTTCAATTAGAGTGAATAGAATGTGAAAAGGCCATCACAAACAATTTTCTTAGCCATTAGACAAACTTATCAAGTATATGCATCTAATGATTCAACAAACACAAAGTAGCCTAATTGAAGAGAGAGAAAAATACCTCTTCCACATGAAGTTGACTGAGATATGGATGGTTACAAATATTGCGTAGTTCCATCACGGAGTTGTGCACAGTCCGAGCCTGATGAAGTATCAAGGTTAAAGAGTAAGAACTGAATCATATTTGTGTGCACTATCTCACTACATATTTGTCCTTATGCAGTTCTATGTAATGCACACATGGATGATGTATACTTGTATACCAAAATAGAACAGTATACGTATAAGCACATGCATATTCAACGAATACAGAAATGTAAGAAATTAATCTAAAACGACAACAACATGAGAAAACCTTTGAAGTTCCCATAGCACCAAGATTGTCTTCAACCCTCTTCATCAATAACCTTTGATAAGCAGAAGCTTCGCATCTAATAAGTCTTTCGATCTTTTCAGGCAATTCATTTTCAACCTGGTCATATGATTTAAAGTTAGAAAGAAGATTGAGCACGCAACAGGTTTTGATTCATAAAGTAAGTTAAAACCTGACCCGTCTACAACTTCAGTGACAGTAATGAATGACGTTTAATGGAAGTAATGGCCACATAATAGATATTCCACGTGATTTTAAGAAGCTAATAACGTAAAGATATTCTACGTGACAAGAGGATACTTATCTGCTTTAAAAGCTAGTAACCTATATAAAAACCTGAAGAAGTCAATATATACTATAAAAAGACTCAAAACATTGTTTACACCATATCCTTAATCCACTTCTTTGTACGAAATGATATCTTCTTCCAACTGATCCTTTCAGACCACAAAAAATGCAATAAAAATATAACAAACGCAAACAATCCACTTCCCTGCTATGCAACTTTTCTATGGCCGGTGGGCATTCAAATGAACAGTCTTCTACGAGAGGATTTATTTTGTCCATGCAACCTTTCTATCAAGAGGCAGTTCTCTACCAGTTTAGCAGGTGTTAAATCTCCTCCCAATATACGGACCATTACTATATGGTATCCATTCTCGGAATCTAAGTTCCAACTACCAGGTTCTTAGATGCTCTTAATATTTCCGATTTGCTTTTATGATTCAAAACAGTTCTATTATCATCAAGGCTTTGGGATGGTACATCCAATTAGGAATATTTTTATATTCAAGTTTATATGAAGACATGTTTATAAAAAAAACATCTATGTCCATTTAGGTACAAATGCAACCGAGTTATATAATATGGAAGCCAGGCAGTACCTTGTGCTTCAATCTTCGAAGTACAAATGGTCGTAGTACTTGATGAAGACGATTTATAATCAAAAGATTCTCCTCCTCGGATAATAAAGCCTGGTCATAATTAAGAGTTAAAATATGATAGTTATAAGAAACAAAGGACATAATGGTGGTATATGAGTTGAACTTACTTCATCTGGTGAATTGTCACCGTTACTCTGAAATGGTTTATTAAACCACTGAGAAAAATCAACAGATGAGTTGAAGATGTTTGGCAACAAGAAGTTGAGCAGTGCCCATAGTTCCTCAAGATTGTTCTGCATCGACAACAAGGGAAGAGAGACTATATATTTAGGAAACACAAAATAAAAATGTAACCAAATGATAGTACTCAAATACAAGCTGAAAATTATGTTTAATTGCCACAAATAACGAGTGCAGAGTACAGAAAGCTGATAAACGAGCAAACACGAGACCTGCAGGGGTGTTCCAGTTAAAAGTAATCTGTGGTTGCTATGATAATGTTTCAGATCAGCATTTAACTTGCAGGAAGCATTCTTAATCCGATGTCCTTCATCAATAATGATATAATGCCAGTGCACTTTACTTAGTTTTGGTCGATCGTGCTTGTTCATCAAATATTCATATGTTGTCAGAAGAACATTGAATTTCTGATGAACAATGTGCTCCCTGCAATGACAAAATCAAAATAAACAGTTAGAAATAAAATAAAGAAACTGCAAGAAATCATCAGGGGATTTGGCCAGGCTTACTTAAATAGCCTCCGGCGTTCATCAGGAGGCCCAGAATAAACAATTCTATGGATACTTGGAGCCCAAAATTTGATTTCTGACTCCCATCCAGGTAGTACTGAGGATGGTACAACTACTAGAAAAGGTCCTCTATCATTCTTATTTTCCATTAGGTAACAAATTAGAGATATCACCTACAAAGAGGATTTTATCAGATCCAGAATTACATTCAACAAGCTGCATTAGTTATATAGGCTTATATATTCACTTATCATACCTGAACAGTTTTACCTAAGCCCATTTCATCTGCTAGTATGCCATTCAAATGGTTATTATAGAGTGAAACCAGCCATCTTAGTCCATTCATTTGGTACCTTCAAGGAAACCGCAATATAGATATTCAAGAAGCATATAAAGTGGACTATACGTGCCCATGCATGAATGCATGCTAAGAATGTGAAGCTGAATGAACTAAAGTTATAGCACTTGTAGCAAAATCCAAATTTTTCAGAATATAGCAAAATAAAAGAGGAAAGAGTAAATATCACTCACTCTCTCAGTTTGCCACCTATAAGACTGGCTGGCTGATCAGCAATAGTCTCCTTCACACTGCAGGGAGAAAAAATAACATAATAAGTAAACAGAATCACCACTGAGAATTGATACAAAAACTTAACAGCATTATAATTTCTTAGCATGAACATATTCAGGATATCCAAGGGTTGTCACGGAACTAAAAAAATAAAGAGAAGCTCCATGAGCAGTAGAATCCACATAAATTAATTTAAGAACCAGGACATGTTACATGTAAAATCATAACAAAGTGGATGAAAAAAATAAAAACAGTGAGATTTTTTACATTACCTATGAGCCATCTTGTAGTACTTCTCATTGCTTTCCAAATAGTGCTGCAGAACAAAAGGCACATGACAAGCTAAGAGAAGGGACAAATTCAACTGGCTAACAAAATCAATGACAATGAAGTTTATGTAGTAGGTACATGACTCAATATTAGAACAGTAAAAATGAACCTTCGCCTGATCTTTTTCATCTTCGTTCTCAGCAGCATCTTCATTTTCCTCAACAAGAAAACCCTTGCTCTCCTCCATATCAGTCTCAAATTGTCTAGCCATAGCCTTAGCCTCCTTTAGTTTGGACCCTAGCTTTTGCAGATATTTTTCAGTCTCTTTTAGCAGTTGCTTAACCCGATCAGATTTGGCATCCTACATGCATATTGGAACACTATCAGAGACCAAAAATATAGAATTCAGCACCAAATGTGCATCTTTGTAAGCACACTGCACCTGAACCATTCGGAGATACCCTTCAACATCATTAATTTTCAACAAATTAATCTTTTCCCTCTGGATCCTGTCTATCTTCTCACGATGAAATCTTTCCTTCCTCTTGTGGAACTCCCTTACATATCTATTGAATCCTTTCCAGCGCTCTCTCTTTATTTTAAACCCATCCTCCAGTCTTTCTCTGAATTTAGCATCATCAAAGATATCAGAATAAAGGTATAAACTAGATAATAGCAGGACAAAACAACTCATGCAAGTAGACAGAACAAAGCTACCTGTGAACTTCTATCTCACTAAAGAATTCCTTCTGCCTGTCTTTAATTCTCTTCTGTCGCTCCTCTTTCATTTTCTGCTCGTATCTTTCAATTTGCTTTGATCTCCTTCCAATTCTGTGCTTCTTGATGGATTTCAATCGATCCATTTCACTGGCTATTGGTTTAAAAAAATCTTTTAAGATATCACTGCAGCAAAAAATATCAATTGTTAAATTAGATAAACAACAAGCTTTGACATCAAAATCCAAGTGTGCGGAAATAGAAACAGAAAACTAGGATTATAAAAACTGATAAGATTTCCCACGTGCGAGGTGAGGAAAAGGAGAGAAGAGAAGGAAAGGGCATGAAATTAAACAGAGAATTCAATGAATGCCAATCTGAACCATAGAAAGATAAATTACCTCCGAAGATGTCGCTGCAACTCCAGCAACTGAAGCTTTTTCAATTCAATTACACTTTTGGTCTTTGCAGAAATATCCTCAGAAGAGCTTACAATTTCCTGCAGTATGAATGTACGATAATAGATCACAATAACTTTAAAGAATAGACTGAAGCAACAAATCACTCTGGCAGAAGTTTATTGGAGTATCTCAAACAAATATTATTCACTGACATGAAAAAAAAAAAAATATATATATATATATGAGCAAACTAAAACAAGTCTTGAAAGACCAACCAGACTTCAACCTAAAATGGAAACTTAGAATCTTGGTTCGAGCATACTATCAAATACTTTAATCGAGAAAATAACAAGATCAATAATTTTCTATTTCCAACACTATTAATCCCCTTTGCTAGGCACCTGTTCAGAAGAAAATGGTCAAGGACAACAAATCATCTGCCAGTGTAATCATATAATCTCTTATTTTAGAACATCATCTTCAAAGAAACTAAATAAACATTTGAGCTTCTACATTCATGCAATGATTGTTTAGCAAACTAATAGAGAAGTTGAAGATCCAAGAGCTGAAGGTTGGTAAAGGCATATAAAAGGTAATTCTGCAAAGGATAAATCTGAAGTAAGAAAATCATCAAAATGCACTTTTACAATCCAGGAATTCTAGATGTTCCAAAAACTTGAGAAGATACATTCTTCACTATTTCTTGATATGCTACACATTACACAACATAAGGGTTCAACCAAGAATCAATTTGAATTTGGATCTTGACATGTCGACATTAACTGTGGCCATTTCGCCACGAAATTGATGGGCTCGTCTAAGAGAGCAGTTATGGTTGTACATTTCTACTAATTTTATATGAAGATTAACACGAAAAATTAAAGAACTTTTGCCTTAAATGCCAACTACACAACAAACCTTTAACTTATCAGAAGAAGCAGCAATTCTGTGCTCTGTTTTCTGCTGTTTCTGAGCCCAGTTCTGCTCCGTACGAGCTCTTCTCTTCTGCCGCTCCAAAATCCATCTTTCTACAGTGGTATGCTTTGGAGAAGGTTGCCTGTCAGTAGACATTGAAGCATGGTCCTCTTCCTTATCTGTCTCTAACACTGTAAATGAATTGTCCATTTTTCAATGTATCAGTGGAAGCACTTTGCCCATAAAAATTGATGAACTAAACCTTTTTAAAGGACAGAACCGCATTTTATAAGATACAAGTGCTTAAATACAAGGAAGCAAGTTTTAAGTATAATTCACAGATCAAATAAACCATATCGTCATCTTCGACTTGCATCAAAATATATTTACTTACCTAGTGAAACATTTTTTACTATTACATTAGAATCCTTAATTGGCATTGCAGGGTAATTCCGGCCATTCATTCCTGAAACAGGCTTCCACTGGTCCTTTACCTGAAACTTGGCAACTTCTTATCAGAATAAAACCTTCCTAAAGTATTGCAGCCCACAAGATTTTGGATGTAACTTGTAGCATCCTCTTTTCTGTGTAGCAATGATTTATTCGCAACAAAATTGGTAGGCAGTGATACCTTGGTAACATCATTAGCAAATCCATTTCCAGATCCGCCACTCTCCTCGAACTTTGATTGTTCTCCTGGGGACATAACTGCAGAGACTATGTGTTTTGGCTGGTGGTTGTTCCCTAAATCATCATCATGATTACGGCTAAAACCTTCCCGTGTGCTTGATTCATGCGGTTCTCGTTGTATAGATGCATGCAATTGCATGGCTTCCTGTGTTATAATTTCAGCTTCCGGTTTCCCTCTTGCAACTAAACTTTTCCTGTCTAGTTCATTTTCAGCTGGAATAGTAGGTTGACTACCTCTCTCTTCTGGAAATTTTGCAAAATCAGATTCCTTTGATGTGTTGCCATCCAAGATAGAAGGGCGATCCTTACTGCTATCTGGTCTTTCCCTTGGGACTTCTGGAACACTGCTTGGATCATGAATAAATTGCTCCTTTCCCTTCTGGTCATCTCTGCGATTTCCATCTGAAGAACAAATGTTATCACAAATTAAATGAGTAAAGATTTGCATAAAATGAAGCATCTAATTTTTTACCTTCTCTGGAGTAAATATTTCCAAGTGCAATCTCAAGATGAAGTTTCTTCGGCATCAAACCATTTCTGCACATGGAAACCCACAATATTAATGAAGAAGGAAACGTAAAATTCCTTGCTTAGTAAGATGGGCCATAGTATGGCAATTTTTTACTACCTGAAAGCCAAAAACACAAGGCACTGAGCTCTGAGCTGTTTTAATTGTTGTTCCTTAAACGGAAAGCCTGTACTGGGAGTCTGAGACACAGGAGATTTCCCTGAGTCCCTAGAGACAGTGGTTCTAAGCACGTTTGGTTCTGACAGACTGCTCGGAGCCTAATCAACAACAACCTCAACAATTAAAATCCATCTCAACATAATCAATTTACTGGGCGGTATTGAAGAGAGTTTGTTTACAACAACATGCCAAAATTAAAATAGCGACAAAACTTAGCAGGACAGGAGTACCTTATTTGCATTTGTTACAATAGAAGATCCTCCATGATCTAATGTCTTTCCAGCAATGCTTTTCCCAGTAGAATGACTGCTAGAAGGAATAGTAGGAAACACTTCCATGCCCCTGTCTTTAGACGTCTTGGCAGCAAAGCCATGGGTCTCAAGGGAAGAGTTAGCAAACTGCATCCTAGTTGCAGACTCTGCTGATAAATAAGAACCTGGGGCACCAGGAGAAACGCCATGAACTTTCACAGCACCCCCTGAAATACAGTACTTCCACGTCAGACAAAACAACTCATTCAAGACAAGGTAGTGAGCAAATTACATGAAGATCTGGAACTAATAACACCTGAAGTACAACAAACGGAGAAGTTTATATTCATTTACAGGAAAAGTCTGCATGGGCCAAAATGATTCCCATTTATCTAGTCGGCAGCAAATGTAGACGGAGATAACAGGTGGAGCCAACGAATATTTCTTGCTCGGTAGAAACGCACAAGTCTTTTCAGTTAAATGATAATTAATAATACGATATAATTGACTAAAAGAAGTTTGCCCAGAGCATCTGTCACAGGTTTAAAAAACTACGCTTACGCACTCTTATGAGGAGCAGTCGTGCTATTCCACTTCTATGAAAACTTCAAACGAAGTGTCAATTCACAGATATATAGGAGCTTTACGAGGAAAAATCTAGAGCATGGCTAGAAAATAAAACATATTTCTTCAGATAACATAAGCCAACAGTCCGACAAGGCGATAACATTAATTTGGGGAAACTGAACAACTTTTTGTCTGCATGTTGCCTAAATTTAGAATATAAAGACATTTTTCTTAGCTTAATCAGTCCTTTTCCAGTTGCCATGACTATCATACATTTATTTGCTCAATAATATTGAGTATTCAATACTAACCACTTAAATGAGCCGCAGGCCCTTGATACATCTCATGTCCACTACTTCCTGGCCCAGTATGAACCCTAGTTGATGCATATGCCTCGGATGTTCCCATCTCATTTCCAGAAAAGCTCGATTTGGAGTCCTTAGCAGCAGTGACCCGCTCAGAAGACCCTGTAACATTACATAAATCATAATACAAGCATTCGGTTACACAATAATCGATAGATTTACACCAAATTGTAGTTTTGATGTGAATATGCAAGCTTCTAGCTGAGTGTGAAAATGATAGATGATTTTACCAGCTAATTGTGATGATGCAGAATCTCCAATTTGTGATCCAGCTGCCAGGGGAAGGCGCGACGACATTAAAGTTTCAATATCAAGATTGTTTTCTTTGATAACAGTTTCCATGGCCCTTCATAGATTGTATAAATCAATAAAAAAATACATAAAAAATGTAAGCGTAAAAGATCCAAACAAATAAAAACGTAGATATCAAGAAGATTAGAAAACAGTGCCAAATACGATCATAAGTATACTGAATTATTAATTTAAATAGAATGTTACCGTAAAGACTCAATAAATATACATGTGTGTGTCTGTGTCTCTGTCTGTGTGTGTGTGTGTGTGTGTGTGTGTGTGTGAGAGAGAGAGAGAGAGGGTGTCTGTGTGTGTGTGTGTGTGTGTGTGTGTGTGTGTGTGTGTGTGTGAGAGAGAGAGAGAGAGAGAGAGAGAGAGATAGTGGATATAGAAATTGATATGGATATCTCACACACAAATGGATCTATCAAATAATAATGCAACTAACTAAATTGGCCTTCCCAGAATCTTCGGCATGTTTTACCTTGATATGACTTGATAAGGCATTGAATTTTCTTTCCCACTAGATCTCATGTGCTGCAAGATCTGTTTAACCAACATATAAGACAAAATACATGATCCAGAAAAATGACAAGATGGAAAATAAAGGGGGAAAAGCAATAATTAATGCCACACAAGAAAGCCTCACACACCACATAAAGCTTTGTAGCCAATTTGGTAGGCTCGTCTTTAGACTCCTGGATAAGTTTGTGCAGAAATTTGGCTGCCTCCAGCTCAACATTCTGTGGATTCCCCATTTGCCTGATCTGCACTATATGCCTGTAAGCACAAAAGCAACAACAAAACACAAATATCACTTTTAGTTGCTTTTAGAGTCCAATAGAAGCTCCCCTCCATGACATGAAGAAGAATCACACCGCAAAATAAACATTTAAGGTTCATTTTCCATGAAATCAAGAGGATGCAAGAACTTGAAATTATGCAGCTTGAAGCGCAACTGTAATCTAGAAACCGGCTACGGCATTTATTCCTTAATAAATTCGTCGATCAAAATTTAGGTTCATTAGACGTTAGTAGCTTCCAAAAGGCACTTAATAATGCAAATTATCAAATTGCACCTCGAACATTGTGCATCAATTTGCCACATAACACGCAAAATAATTGTGTGTGTGGGTATGTGTATAGTACTCCTAAAGGAAACAACATGTAAAGGTTGTCTTCAGTAAACTATAACATGCAATTCCACCAAGTGAAAACTCAAAAAACGAAAACAATAAAAATATACTTTTACCAAAACCATCAATTTCCTTCCAGCACCGAAATGCTTCTATCAAGGCAAAGGCATCCTCGCAAGGCCAGAAAAAAATTCTATACAAAAAATTAGCAACTTCTTCTAGTATCGTGATCCATCGATTTAACAGCACAAATTCGAAGTATTTTCTCCCTAGGTTTTACAGAAATACGCTTAATATAATCAGAAATTCACAAATTAGAAAATTAGGGTTTTTATGCGAGTTTACCTGACAGTCCCGGAGGATAAATTAAACTCCTATATGGAGCTACATGAATTAAATTGTCGCTTCCTTGGGCAGATTTCCAGTGTTTTCGGTGTTCAATTGACGATGAACGAGCCCTAATTGCACCACTGATTTCTCCCTTTTTCTCGTTGTTTTCTCCTGATTCGTGTTTTGATAGAGCGTGTAGTACCGCTACCGCGATGAAGAAAGTAACTCTGTGAGATCCTGAAGTCGCGTTTCTTTTAAGCTTCACGAAATACGACTTCCAACTGTAGATAACTTGACGAAGATAATTGGAGAAAACCATTAGCGCCTTTGGGGTAAATTGCATTTTGCACCCCGTAATTAACCCTGATTGGCGCTTTGCACCCCAATATTTCAAAATTGACAAAGTCAACCCTCAAATTATATATCTCATTTAGCAATGCACCCCACATCAATTCCTTATGAGATTTTAACCCAAAAATCAATATATCATGTTATATTAACCTTTGAAGGGATTTTCATGCTTGATGGTATATTATAGTTTTTACTTACTAAAAAAAATGTAAAGCCTTATTTTAATGAATCCATTTATTTTTTATCAACTACATATTTAGAAAAACTTTAAAAATGTTCACCAGTTCTCATTCTATTTTTTTTAATGCATATTGACTTCATGGAAAATTAGGATTTTTTGAAAATTAAAATTGAACTAGAAATTTTACATGCATTTATTGATTCGATGTGAAACATATGAAATAAATCACCAATTATGTTTTTCTTTAATTTATACACAAGTAAAATAATTAAAATAAATATTAAGTAATAAAACAAAACATAAAGAAGAATGAAAATTCTTCAAATGTGTAAAATATCACGATATATTGATGAGTTTGGGCTAAAATATCACAAGAAATTGAACTCAGGATATATTTTGTAAGGGTGAAACTTTGCCAATTTTTAATGACATGGTGCAAAACACCAAACACTGTTAACTTTGGGGTGCAAAACACAATTCACCCTGAATTGTGTACATCAAATATAATATTATTATATCTATTTGCAAACATCATGAATTATATCTTATTAGTAGTAATCCATTAGTATAACATATCTTATTAGTAGTAATCCATTAGAATTTTTATGTTGGATGATACAAATTGTATCCATTAAACTTTGGTAATTTGACAACAAAATGCATTTAGATTTTATCCTTTTCATTTCGTGTTAATGCGCAAAATAAATATATATATATATATATATATATATAAGAAATTAAGAAGAAAAGGAAAACTGCAAATTATAGCCAAACAAAAAATCAAATAAATAAATAATTGTACTATTTTATTCATTACAGCGAAGAAATAAACATTAGGTAAATACGATTCAACCCTAACCAAAAGTTAGGGCCAAAAATCCAGAAAAATAAAATAAAAATCACAACTAATAAATAAAAAAAAAACAAAAAGGGCAAATTCATAATAATCAAATCAACTCCCATCGAAAGAATATGTATAGTAAAAAAATTAAAGCCAAGGAGTTTAATTAATATTCATTCTCAATTCTCTCCATCGATCAGATCAGATCATTCTTCCGTCTCTCTCTCTGACTCTCTCTCTACTGAAGGAAAAGGCCGGCGAAAGACAAGACCACGGAGAAGCAAATGAATGCTCCGGAGCTCGTCGCAAATTCAGCTCCGGAGTTGGGTCCCGGCGCCGGAGCGGGCGAGGAGAGGCTTTCCTCCGCTCTAGCGGCGGCGGCAAGGAGGCAGAGCACCGCGAAGACGGTGAAGAATGCGGTTCTGGAGGCTGCCATCTTAGTTTTTCTGGTGGTGGTGGTGGTGGTGGAATTGAACAGAGAGAGATACAGAAATTTCTGTAAGTATTGTGTGTTTTTGCGAGAGGAGAGAGAAAGAGAATGGTGTAGATGTGGATGTGAGGGAGAAGAGGGGAGAAGCAGTCGCTTTTATAGTTGCTGTGGTGTAACGGTCAGAGACTAATCATTGATTTATTTTGATTTATTTTAGGCTGAAATTACTCTGAACGTTACGATATGAACGTTGGAGATGTGGGGCCCGCGTGGAAAGACATAAGGTAACGGTCGCATTAGCAGAGGGGGGGATTTTGAATGAAGCGGGCCCCACGAATTATTGCCCCAATACTTTTTAATTAAAAATTATGGAGCTCTTTAATCATTTTTTTTAATTAATAATTAAAGAAAATGACAACTGTTAACCGGCTCGAACCGGCTGGAAATTGGCAAACACGGTTCCAATTTCCGTAATTTGGGTCCAATTGTTATAATGATTTTGGGCCTTCTAATCGGGCTGACAGAAACTAAAAAGGAAAAAGGGTAAATTACACATCGCCCCCTGTAAATTTCTAATTTACGCATTTTACCCCCTCAAAATTTTTAAAAGTGAATATCACCCTTCAAAATATTATTCTGGTTGCACATTGCCCCAATAGCGAAATTCCGATGGATTATTCATCCGAATTGAGTGTTTTTGTTGCACATCACCCCTTTAAATGTTATTTTTATTGCATGTTGCCCCTTGAAAACATTATTTTTTTGCACATTGCCACTTTAAAATGTTTTTTTTTTGCACAATGCCCTAAAAAAATTGGCTTATGGAGGAAAGTGCAATCAAAATAATATATTTGAATGGAAAATATCCGTTTTTTTTTAGGGGCGAAAGTGCGAAAATGAGAAATTTATAGGGGGCGAAGTGCATTTTATCCAAGAAAAAAAAAGGCATACGAGGATTGTGTGGAGAGAATCATGCGATGCTTAGATGCTACACCAGAGTTATTTACATACGGTTACTTAACCGTAGATTTACACATAATTACACACACCCAAGTGTATGTGTGAAACCTCATCTACAGTTAACAAGCACCCGATGTAACATCTAACCTCCCGGATTTTAACCTACATTTGGTTAATCAACTACACTTATCACAAACAAACCACCTAGATATATAGACAGTTTTTACATTCAAGAAATGGGGAAAAAAAAAACAAATTAAATATGATGATGAGCTTCTTCTCAACCAGGTCTTTGAATATTGATGAGCCCCTTTGTCAACCAAATCGCAGTTTCTCTCGACGAAACAGCTTGATCTTCTTCCCCAAACGGCTTCAAAATTCCGGCAAGCTCCTCTAGCTTCTGGCGTTTGAGAAGCTGCGCACAAAGCTCAAGCAAAGACTCCATTGCTTGTGCTTTATCGGTTGAAATTTCTTCTTCAACCGGCCAATTGTTGTATACGCTACTCGAGCTCCCGTTTATCTTTTCCGTTGTCTTATTATCAATAGCAACTTCACAGTGAATTTGTTCTTGCTCAGGTGGTTGTTGTTGTTGTTGTTGTTCTTGTTCTTCTTCTTCTTCTTCTTCTGTTCGTTCTGTCTGATCTTCTTGCTGATCTGTCAACGTACTTGTTCCGGATGAGCATACAGAGTTCGTACTTTTGCTTTTACCGGCCGAATTGAATTTAGTGATTTTGATAGAACTGGGAGAAATGTACTTCGATGAATTTCCATGATCGAGGGGCAATCTTGTCTTCTTCTTACCATCCTTTTTCGTAGTAACAGTTGGCTCTTTCATTAGCCCGTTATTGTTAGGTTTGTTCACTCGTTTTACGGGGAGAAAAACGGGAGATAAATTGCTGTACTTAGCAAGATATGGTTGTAAATGAGGATGCCTCAAAAGCTCTGCAGCCTTTAAGAAAATGGCCATATATCAGTATACGATATATCGATTATTTTTTATAATTCGATAAGTTTGTATTTGTATTTCAATTTTCATGCACTAACCGTTGGCCTATGTTCTGGACTTTTTCGAAGCATGGTTTTGATCAGTTGCTTCCTATATACAATGCCAATATCGTATTATAAATATACGCAGATTACTTACGTGAAACGGAAAATTGTTTTCGAATTCGATTTTAACTCACAGTGAAGAAGAATATACTGTCGGGAGAGGAGAGAGGGTGGATCTGTTTATTTTGTTGACGAGTGCAGCCATATCCTGTTTGATTGATTAAACATTGCACGGGGCAAGTAATTAATTAAGACGAAATTACGATTGAGGATCGAGAGATTTTAAGAAACTTACTGTAGCCCGGAACGGAGGTTGATGCGCAGCTATTTCAAACATGCAACAGCCTGAGAAAACGGAATAAAATTTGAGTTCACTATAGAAAAAAAGATTAAATAAAATAAAATGGTGACAAGTTAGATGTATGTTAGTTACCTAAAGACCATATATCCGACTTATAGCCGTACGGTATATCCGCTAGAATTTCCGGACACATGTAGTTTGGAGTGCCTACCACCTACACATAACGCGATTCGGAAAAAAAATTTGTTAGAGAGAGAGAGAGAGAGAGAGAGAGAGAGAGAGAGAGAGAGAGAGAGAGAGAGAGAGATGGTTACTGATGAAGCAAGATCATCTTTATTCAGCAATTTAGCTAATCCGAAATCACCTGCATGCAGAAGTCTTTTATTAGGCACACGAAAAAAACGAAGAATCAACATATGTAACAACAATTGAGGTTCTTATCTAATCTTACCGAGTCTGATTTCGTTGTCTCTGGTAAGGAAAATATTTGAGCACTGGAGCCGAACAACACACCACAAATAATTCGTTATAAAAGTTCAAATTAAAAATAATAAATAAATGGTAAAATAAAGAAATCAATGTACCTTAAGATCCCGATGAAGGACTCTGTTAGAGTGCAGGTAATCCAATGCTAAAAGAAGCTGAGTTAGCCATCTGCATATCTTCTGTAGATAGAAAAATAAAACGTGGCTTATAATTAACAGCCCGTAAATTTCAGTGTATGCATAATGTCTATGTATATATGTCGATTACCTCTTCAGGAAAATGTATTCGTCTAGCTTTCTTGATTATCTCTGCCCTGAAAAATATTCAATAATATTTTATTTTAGCCACATAAACGACGAAAGCTGGAATAAGATTATCGAAACTTACATGTCTCCACCTTCGCAGTAACTCGTCACGATGCACACGAACGAGCCCTGGTCCGTCAAAATAAACGTAACTTCACTTACTCGGACCACAGATTGAATCAAGAACTGAGGTGTATATATTATATATACTTTTTTTACACACTGTAGTGTGTTGGTTTTTAATTTACCTTCTCCACCCATGCATCCTTGTACTCGATAATATACGGGTTCTTCAATTTTTCCATCAAAGCCATCTGCATAAAGAATAATCAATAAAAAACACATAATTATATGAAAGTAAAATGTGAAAATCAATATATATTATTACTTCAGTAAAAAGGTTAAAAATGAAAAGTTAACCATCTTCCACAAATTAATTACACCATATATATTTTCTTTTATGACAGAGAAGATATAGTAGTTGCATCCCCATTGAATGATCAGCAGAGCATAAATTCCTTATCATTAATGACAACTATACCCCCACGGATGGTCCCCGTAGCCACGGTCGTATACTCGTATAAAAATAAAAAATACTGCCTCCGTTTCTTTTTAAGTGACGTTTTAGCAATAAAAAAAATATTTTTATATTATGTGATGTTCTAAAATTTCGATGTCGGAAAAATTAGTACTCTAACACTAACAACATAATGAAGTAAGAGAGAGAGAATGTTAGGGGCAATTTAGTCAAAATAAAGTAACAACTTTCATTTTAGTTGTACCTAATCAGAATTCAGAACATTTGTTTCAATAACAGCTAATTAAGGAAAAAAAAAGAATAATTAATTAATTACTTCCTGGTGTGCAGTTTTCTTGAATTTTTCGGTTTGCTTGGCCAGACGAATCTTCTTCAAGACATACCTGCAAAATGCAATGGAGAGTATGTAATTACTACATAATTAGAGGGCTAATCTGCAAACTTCTTAATTCCCATGATCATGCAAACAAGTTTAATAAAGAAAAAAGGTTGTAATAAAAGTTTAATAAACCTCTTCTTCTCAGATTTGTGAAGAACAAGAAAAGCATCTCCAAAAGATCCTCTTCCAATCTGCTCCACCACTTCATAATCTTCCATCTTTGTTTTTTTATTTTGTTGCTGCTTGTGGACTCGGTTACGAGTTAACTCAGCTCTAACATATTATCAGAAAAGGGCTGTATTTATAGTTATATATAATATATAATATAATAACTTACCACAGGTGAATTTATTGCTCAATTGAGAAACATGACAGAACCATGAAGAAGAGCTTATTAAACATTGAATGCAACACGGGTGTAGTAAAATAGTAATTAAATGAAAATTTGAGGGTGTGTTAAGAAATAATTTTATGTGGTGCGTTCACATTGATATGGTTTTTTAAGTGGGAGGGGAGGGAAGATTATTTGAGGCAAAAGCAAAGTAGTTAATAATAATAAATGAATAAATAAAAAAGATGGGACAAATTTAAATGAAAAGGGGGAACTTTGCTTGCGTTTCCAGATTCTGCTGTGACATAATTACAATTGTGTAGTTGGCCTGTCACTGTGTCCTTCTGGTGAATTGTTAATAGACACTGTGTGTGTGTGTGTGTTTTTTTTTAATTCAAAAAAGTTAATAAAAAATGGGAAAATTACAATTTTTATCCCTTAAGTTTGCACTGATTCCACATTTGGTCCACATGTTCATAAAAAATACATTTGGTCCCTCATTTTTTAATAATTTAATATTTTTGGTATTTTCCGTCAATCTACCTTTACTTTGTCAGCTAAGGCAATGATGGAGCCACCCTTGATTCCGTTAGTACTAACAGAAAATTGACGGAAAATACTAAAAGTGTTGAATTTTTGAAACTTGAGGGACTAAATATGAAATTATATGCAAACACGAGGGGTGGAAAATTGATTTTTTTAGTTTGAACTATGACTACGGGATAGAAAGAATGCTATTAATAAAGAGTCAATTATTTGCATTATAAATTCAACGAAAGAAGGGGAGAATAGGACTTATCGGATCATAATTAATAATTTCGAGAAAAAAAAAACATTTTTCTTGGAAATTAGAATTTTCAGAATAACCGGATCGAATGGTCACCAATAATATATAGTAATATTGATATTATAAGTATAATTTTCTAAAAAAAATTAAAGTTTTAGAAAAATGTATTCCAATACTGCTACAGACTTTAAAAAAAAAATTGGAAACCATAAATTTTGAATTTCAAAATGGGAAATATAATTTTAAAATAAAAAAAAATATTTGGATTTGGATCGGCCAAGTTCAGAAATTTATTCCCAATCAAGAAAAAAGTGGACACCATATTATGAATTACGGATTACCATAATCAAGATTAGGAGTTTTAATTAGGGAGAAATACAATATCCGTCCCTCAAGTTTGCATCGACTTCACATTTTGTCTCTCATATTCACAAAAAAATACATTTAGTCCATCATGTTTTATAAATTCAACATTTTTAGTCATTTTTATCCATTTTCCGTTAGTACTAACGGAATCATGCATGTGCCCACTACTGCCTTACCTGACATAATAACGATAAATTGACGAAAATGACCGAAAATGTTAAATTATTGAAACATGAGGGACCAAATATGTTTTTTTAAAACATATAGGACTAGATGTGAATTAATGCAAACTCTAGGGGTGTAAACTGTAATTTCTCCATTTTAATGGGCAAGGGGCAAAACAGGAAAGAAAAAACAACAGAAAATGAACAAAACCTCCGGACAAATAAGGCAAGTTCGTTCATTGGCGAAAAAGTTAGAAAGAGAAACGTCTCTTCTTCTTCTCCTCCTCCTTCCTTCCTTCATTTTTCTGTTCTCTCTCGTTCATCAGAAAATATAAATTAATTTTTAAATAAATAAATAAATAGATAACAAAATCACTATAGAAAAAAAGTTCAGAATTCATTCATCCTCCTCAAATTCGTTTCCTGAAGTTTCAAATCAATTCCTGTTCTGCAGGAGCACGAAGCATATATATATCCTTCTCCGATCTTATTTATTTCCTCGGTCAATTTCTTATTTATTCCTCGGTCAGTTTCTTATTTATTTATTTTTTAATTTTTTTTCCATTAATTAATTTCTTTGTGTATTTATGTTCTTCTTATGCGTCCACAGACGGTGGATCTGCCGTTTCAGTAAATATTTCATTTTGGGGGTTTTATTTTATATTAATTAATATTGTGAAAAAAATGATTATTAAATGAACGTTTGTGTTTATTTTTTATTTATTGGAGAATAATTTTTTTTCTATTTAATTTTTTTTTGTATATTTTGCAATAGGGAGGATTTTATTTATTTATTTGTTGGAGACTAATTTTTTTTCTATATTTTTTTTTTGTAGATTCTGCAATAGGGAGGATTTTATTATATTTGAATGTTGTTTTGATTGTGTTTGAGGTGTGTTGGTTTGAATTTTTCGGGTATTTTTTTTTTTTTGGTATATTTTGCAATAGGGAGGATTTTATTATATTTGAATGTGTTTTGTTTGGGTTTGAGGTGTGTTGACATGAGTTGGTTTGAATTTTTCGGGTAATATGCGAACGCGATGAATTTTGTCGATGATGTCATGTCGTTTTACACCGTAGATATAGGCACAATCACAAACATACACATGCGTGTGTGTAAAAGTTAGTAGCTTACACACACGCATATATATATATTACTTGATATTATCTTGCTTTCAATGTGGGATTAGGTGTTATAACAATACACTTGTGGTATATTCTTTTCCGGACATCGTTGATTTAAAATGTACGTTAGCACGTATTGTTTGCGTTTCTTTGTTCTTTTCCTTGTCTATACGTACAAGATTATCGCATCAATTAGTCGTAACAAAATTTATTCCAGAAATCACGAAATGGAACACGACGAAACAGGGTGCCAAGCCTCTCCAGAAGGCCCTCTTCTATGCGTGAACAATTGCGGCTTCTTCGGCAGTGCTGCAAACATGAACATGTGCTCCAAGTGTTACAAGGACCTGATTCTGAAACAAGAGCAAGCCAAATTCGCCGCCTCGTCGATCGAAAACATTGTCAACGGATCATCAAGTGGGACCCCCACCGAGCAAGATTCCGTAATTGTTGCAGAATCTGCAAACATCCCGACTCCTTCAGTCGAAGCAAAGTCAATTTCTTTGCCGTCAGTTATCAACGCTTCGACCTCGGACGAACCACCCAGAGCAAAGGAAGGGCCTAGCAAGTGCAGCTCCTGCAAGAAACGGGTCGGGCTAACCGGGTTCAAATGCCGGTGCGGCAGCACTTTCTGCGGGTCGCACCGCTATTCGGACAAACACGATTGCCCGTTCGATTACCGGACCGCTGGTCGGGATGCTATAGCCAAAGCCAACCCGGTCGTGAAGGCGGAAAAGCTCGATAAAATCTAGTTTGAATTTCTTTCTTTTCGATATGGCATTTCTCGATTCTAATCTTCCAAGATGATGATTGGTGATTGTGAGTTGGATGTGTTGTGTTGTGATTGGTGAGAATATGTTTGTGGTGGGTCCAGTTTATGTGTCTTGTATGTGTGTGTGTGTGTGATGGTACTTTCTGCATCATATGTATGGTGTTTATTCATGTGTCTATGTGTGGTGTGCGGTTCTATCCTAAGATTATAACTTGCAGGCATCCACAAAGACAAGCTTGTAATATATTTGTATTTGTTTTAAATTCTAATGGCATCTTTTACTTGCATAAGTATTTGTTATAGATGGTGTTCTCGTCTTTTTTGCACAATCTGCTGAAATACACTGTAGTTTTATACAATTAATCTACATATAACAACACACATACCAATGTGTATGTGTGCTTAGTGTATAGTTATTTACGTAGATTTACGGTAGTTTATAATTGATTGTTGTATTTCACCGGTGAAATGAGTACTTTGCAATATTTATTTAGAAAATTAATAAAAAATTAAAAAATACAACTAAAATGTTATCTACACTAAGGTGGTGTTTGCAAATGATTATTTAAAAGCAGAAGTTAGTGATTGTGATTTAAGTTCGTTTTAAGTGCTTATTTTCAAAAGTTGGGAGTGTTTGCAAATATTCCAGAAAATAAACTTAAATAGAAAAAACAGGATTATGGGTGCTTTTAAAAAAATAGCTTAAAACAAATTATTTTAAGAGAAGCAAAAACAAAAATTGATTTTGCAAACACACCGCATAATAACTTTCAAAAAACATTTACAAACACCACCTAATCCTATCTCCATAAGTTTTGCGGGAGACAATTTGATTTACCAACAAATAGGGCAAAATTGGGAAAAAAGAGGAATTCTCTAAAACCTCAGTTAATTTCGTCAATGGTGAGTTAGCGTAGTTCAACCTGTGAAAGTAACGATCCGTGTAGCTTTTGGGAGCACGAAACATCAGGTATTCCGGCGCCCTTCTCCCAACAGTTGGTTCAATTCCGAAGCGTCTCTTAATATTGCATCCAAACTGTTCGACATATTGCCGCACCGGCCACCAGAGTACAAAAAAAAAAAAGAAAATGAGCAAGCGGCCTCCTCCCGATCCGGCGGCGGTTCTCAGAGGCCACCGCGCCTCCGTCACGGATATTTGCTTCCACCCATCAAAGAACATCCTATTCACCGGCTCCGCAGACGGCGAACTCCGCATCTGGGACACGTTACAGCACCGCACGATTTCATCCTCATGGGTCCACAGCGCAGCTCACGGTGTAATAAGCATCGCCGCCGCTGAAGAAAACAGAGTGATCACTCAGGGAAGGGACGGAGCTATCAAGAACTGGGATATAGGAGAAGGCACCGCCATCTCTCGAACCCCACTCACCACTATCAAAACTAATTCCTACCACTTTTGCAAGCTCTCACTCATAAACAACAATCATAACAATAATCATGTCGCCGTAGCTGGAGAAGATTTGTCGGCGGTCGAAATCTGGGATATTAATAGAGCCGAAAAGCTCGTAAAACTGAGCTCCTCAAATTCTTCGAGAGGAATGTGTATGGCAGTTCGAGGTTTTGAGTTGCAAGGGTACGTAAATGTTGTGTCTGGATACGAAGATGGATCGATGGCTTTGTGGGATTTAAGGAATCCGGCTTTACCGGTGACTAGTATGAAATTCCACTCGGAGCCCGTTTTGAGTTTGTGCATAGACAGTTCATGTGGAGGTGGGGTTTCTGGTTCTGCAGACGAAAAAATTGTGATTTTTAAATTGGATGCTTCGACGGGTTCTTGTTTGGTAAAGAGAGAGATTGTCTTGGAGAGAGGTGGAATTTCGGGAACTTCGATTAGGCCCGATGGTAAAATTGTTGCTACTGCAGGGTGGGATCATAGGGTGAGGGTATACGACTATCGAAAGGGGAATGCTTTGGCTATATTGAAATATCATCATGCGATTTGTAATGCGGTCTCGTTTTCGGATAATTGTAGATTGATGGCTTCGTCTTCGGAAGATACTACTGTTGCTTTGTGGGAAATTTATCCTCCTTCGACGAACTGAAATCAGACTTCCATTGAATTCTTGATTATTGTTTGCGTCATATTTATTGTGTAATCTGCACCAAGTTTATGGTGAACCTTACTCTGTTTTTTTCGTTTTCAACATGAAAAAGTGCAATCACAAACTTTGGTATTCAGTACATCTCACACATAGAAATTAGAAAGCATTGTTTGTGATGTCCTATTTATTACAAACCAGAGACCAACGCGTTGGTTATTACAACAAGATTCCGAATCTATAAAACATCAAAGATTGTGTTAGAAAATTCCGGTTAGTTTGGGATACCCGCTAACGCTACAATGTTTACAGCACGACAAATGGCCGAAGATCGGAAAGATTAATATGTACAGTTGGAAAGCCCATTTGAAATTTGGCAAGAAACTCCATAAGAATCACAATTGCCAATAATAGTATCGCGGATCAAGGAGAATCGCAACTTTAGTGTGATGATCAAAAGTCATTTTCTTTTTCGAGTTTCTATCAAATTTCAAATAACCTTTCCAACTGTACTTACTCATCCTTCGAACCCTCGAAAACACGACATGCATATAAGTATGACAGCATTAGCATTCCTCATCTTTTATGATTAGAACAACAAGATGTAAAAAGGTTAAAAACTAAGAAACCGAAAAATCAGACAGAAATTCCACCGGAAGATTCAGCTTCAAGATACTTGCAGATCCTCTCCATAACCTCTCTCCCCTTAACACTATTATGCTGAAACTTCTCAACGCATTTCTGCTCGATCTTCCCCGCCATTGAAGCCAGCTTCGAAAACGGCTTTATACTTATGCTAGTCTCCTGCCTACACACAGTCCACCCGTTTGGATTATCCGGGTGAGGATCATACCTAATCTTCTCCTCCACTTCAATGAACTTTTGGAGACTAATATTACGAGTGGTTAGTTGCATAGACCTTGACTGTGCATCAACCACCGTTGATTCGACACAGTGGCACATATCTTGGCCGATGATTTTACGAACAAACCATGGCCCAGGGGCGTGGATGGTAAGTGCGCGAGTTGTGTGTAGTTTGCCTGAGTCAGGTTCCAGCTTGTGGCTTAAAGTATCGACTTCGAGTATGTGGGATAGAGTTCGTTTGTTCTCTGGATCGGAGAATTTGCGCCAAGATGCAGCGGTTACTCTTTCCCAGGGGTGCTTGTATGTGTGTTCTTGAGAATATGCCCTAACCATACTTTCTTTTTTCGGATTGATCTGCTGCTGATCAAAAGAAATAGAGCACCAATCAAATCGATGTAATTATAGAACATATACGCAACAACATAGAGAGCTAAAAAAAACACGCAGAAACAGTCGTCGAGTACGATAAATTGTGATGCGATTCAACCATGAATCAACATTCATAAGGTTTTGCATTTCACTCCATATTGTTGGATTCAGCCATTTTTAAACTCATGGTAATACAAACTAGAAGAATCCAACACACAAGCAAGATTTCACAGTATCCAATTATGATTTAGAAACTCAGCTAAAACAGATTTGAAATCAAGGTATTATATAAAAACTGAAAGTGATCACCAATCGAATCAAATCGAAATTTTTAATTCTTCATGACGAATAATCCCAAACATTGAACAAAACAACAGATTAAAAAACAAAAAAATTGCCAGATAAATCAATATAGAGATCATAATTAAGAAATCTGTAGAGCTACGAACATGAGAATTCCAATTCAGAATCCGCCCATGGAAAAAACAGATGGAATTTCTTAACCGTACTTCGCCGGACAAAATTTAGGCTCGATCACCACTTATTCGCAGGTTCTCCGAAATTGAGGCACAAATTTTCAAACGAAGAAGAAAGACGTGATTTATGTTTGAATTGTTAACGAATTACCTTAATCGGTGGCGATTGAAGTCGGCAATTGCTGGAGGAGGCGGCGGCGTGGAGGCGGCTAGGGCTCTCTGGAGTGAGGAGCTGGGCTTCTGAATTTGAGCTGAAATTCACCGATCTAAAATCTGAATAAGAAAAAAGAAAAAAAAAAAAAAAAAACTTGTTACTGGCGAATTAGAATTTTTAATTTTTTTACTGGGTTTTCATAACAAATAAAATTAATTAATTATAGACTGATTAGGACATTCAACTCTGTTATGGATATTTTTTTCCTAGAAGTTCTTTATAGTAAAATTCTATTATAAATACCGGGTAAAATGAGTTTTTTAGTCTTATAAGTTTACTAGTTGAGAGTTTTAGTCCATCTGTTTCAAAATGAGAATTTTAGTCTTGTAACTTAAAAAAATTGGGAATTTTGGTCCTATGATGACCTGTTATAACAGGTAATGTGATGGTTGGTTGAATGAGGTGGCATTTAAAGTATCAAAATAAATAAATCCAAAATAAATTAGGTGATGTGGCTAATGAATTGGACGATTTTGGAGGAAAATAAAATATACCATCATTTTTTTTATTTGATGAATGAAATAAGCATTTTTTAGTAACTACTTTTTAATTAATATTTCATAATTTTCAATTGATAAAAATAGTAATTAACTATATTTTATTACTCGTTATTGATATTTGTTTCTCTTGGTTTAATAACGTATTTTATGTTTGGAGGCTCTAGAATGTTTTCTTTGGTACATTTAATTTAATAGAGTTTTGAATATATTTTATTATTTTTTTGGTTAATTCGTAAATATGTATTTTATTTTTTATACTAATTATGATTATCCATGTCATTTAACTTTACAACAAGTTTTCATAAAAGGTTTTTTTTTTCGTATTTTTGTTGAATTTGATTGTTCGTTCATTTTCATTGTAATCACTAAGTAGAGATATGTAAAAAAATCAAATATTTAGATAAATATGAATTTAATTACTACTTTTATCAAATAAAAACTAAGAAATATTAATTAAAGATTAGTTAGTCTTATTTTCTTCATAAAAAATATAATGGTAGAGTTTATTCAATGGTTTATTGTGGTTCTTTATTGCAAATATAACAACGAAATAAATATA
>NW_012192829.1:2191398-2206695 GCF_000504015.1 Erythranthe guttata
GCGGCGCGCCCCCGCGCGCGCTCTCTCTCTCTCTCACACACACACACTCTCGCTCTCGCTCCCCCCGCGCGCGCGCGCGCGCGCGCGCGTGCGTGTGCGAGCGCGCGCGCGCGCGCGCGCGCGCGCTCTCTCTCTCTCTCTTTTTTTTTTTTTTTTTTATATATATATATATATATATATATATATATATATATATATATATAATTAAAAAAAAAAAAAGAAGAAGAAGAGGAAGGCAGTTCGCGAGCCGGCTCGCTAGCTGTCGAACAACTAAATTTGGACTCGAGCTCGAGCTCGTCCGAAGCTCGAGTTCGAGCCTTTGTTGAGCCGACTCGTCGAGTTCGCGAGCCGGCTCGGCTCGTTTACCACCCCTGATCCACATCATATAATTTATTTTTAATTTATTGATTTTTATATTTTAAATGTCAACTCATTCAACCAACCATCAGATTACCTATTATAGCAGGTCATAGGATCAAAATTCTCAACTTTTATAACTTACACGACTAAAAATCTGATTTTGAAACATGGTGGACTAAAAGTCGCAACTAAAAAACTAATTTTGCCTAAATATCGCCTATAACGTCATAACAATTCTTGATTAAGTTAATTAAAATTGTTACATTTTTCAACACTATTTAGTTTGAACCGGTCACATATGGTCAATTCACATCTATCTACTCTTTGCAAACTATTGTATGGGGACATAGTTTACTTGTGCACTTCGCATGAATGCGATCGAGTTTTCTAGTCAATAAAATAAATTTATTGAAAGAGGATCAGAATTTCATTTAAAATAAAGCAATTGGAAAAATAAATTATTATTTAATCCATAAAATCAATAAACCCGCTTAATTAATTAATTTACAAAATGAGATGGTCCAACAAACAAGAAAGTCAAAAAATTTATTATTAATTTCAGAAGATATTTATCTCACCCCAGTCTAGGATCCATTGCCAAAACACTGCAAGCGAGCGAGCTCCTTTAACGATGCATACACATACCCTGGTTTTAATTACAGTAACAATAATAATTATAATAATAATGATAATTAATTATTAATTGAGAATAATTAATTATTAATTGAGAACAATTTAATTATAAATTGTTGAGTCCCATAGAACAAGACAATGGCGTGCACATGCCTTGCCAATTACTAAATATCGTTCTTATTAATTTCCTCTGTATCTGTATCAAAATTCCATTTGTTTCCATTCTTCTCATGGGGTGTCCAAACATTAGTACACAACTTGATTAAATGAATATACATAATATACTTATATAGTTGGGGTAAGATTTTTTATTTTTTTTACATATAAACAATAAGTCTTGAGATAACTGTCAAATCTATGTGCTACACCTACGCACTTTCGATGAATTTATCATCTACTCACCAATATATGGTAAACATTGAATTTACTCCATCTGTTCCATAATAACTGTCTATTTTTTAAAATATTTTTGTTCCATATTGTCAGTCACTTCAGATTTTCAATACTGCATTAAATGCATTTTTCCTGCTTTAACCTTATTAATGAAAATCTGATTATTAATTTTCTCTTATAAATCATTAAATAATAAAGGTTGTTTTAGTCATTTTTCTATGATTTTTCTAAAATCAAGATATATTTATTAAGTTTCTTAATCTTTGTGAAAAGTGAAAATAGGGCCCAATGAATTAATTAATCCAACTCATTAGCATATTTTTCCTACTAGACAGCTTAAAAAGAAATCACCGCATTCAGTTCTTCTTATATCGGCTTCCGGGATACTCTAGCTCGTTGATGATGACGATGGATGTACCTAAACTCGCTTAATTTGAATTTTTAAGAGGAGAGATAAAGATGTAAGATAAATACACATGCAATTTGAATCTTAACCTAGCTAGTTTCCACATCTTTGTTCTTCATTGAGAGTACTGAGATCCACTTCTAAGTGTGGGAAACACGCGAGTTCAAATTCTTGGAGGTTGTATGTATATGCGCATTATATATATTGACGTATAAAATTCAGAATGGATTTGTTAACAAATTGCAAAAGATTTTTCATCACATACATTCTTGATAAGGATAAGAATATAATCTATGACTTATGAGATATATTATACATCTAGTGAAATATACCATATAATTCTAAATCGTAAATTTACATAAATAACTATTCAGCCACTAAATACATAAAGAAAAGAGTAAAAAAACAAGATGAATTTCACAAGGTGTAGATTATTCTACCAAACATAATTATCTAGTAATTGGGTGTATATAAGTATCATAGTGTAAGGAATTTTTGGACGCATGAATTAAAGGGGTTTCAGCGATCGGAAAAACCCTAGTTAAATTATTGTCCCCAAGAAAACAACCCTACGAAACCCTAACCCTAGAATCTTAAACCTATCGTAATTAATTCAAGAAATTACTTAATTATATATTAATGAATATAATAATAGTAGTAATTAATTAACACAAGCATATATAGAGTGGGTTCCAGAAATATTAACAAAATGCTCCATCTCGAGGCGACACGAGCACTTTCCCGGCGTTCCCTCCCACCACCCCCCTCTCTTTGAAACTATCAATTTTTGTTTCTCTCTCTAGATTCTCGTGTACATTTCTTCCAACTTTACCCCCCATTGTCCACCTCAAATTACGACCCCCCCCACCCCCTCATTAATCTCTTTCTCATTCATTCACTGTTTCTATATAATTTCAACTTTCAAAACACTAAATTGGTTCGTTGTTCATGTTTGTGTGTGTGTGTTGATTTCCTCCTGTAAAAATTAAATGCATGAGAAAATTAATTTACTGCAAGTAGTTAAATTAATGAAATTAAATTAGTCATATGGATTAATGCAAAATTAAATAAAATCTGTTGAGGATCCAAATGGTCATTTTTGTTGGTGGCGCAATTACTTACTGGCTGGCTGGCTGGCTGATCAGGTTGACTTATCACTACCTTTCATAGTCTTCTTAATTACTTATCTTCTTGGATCAATTCAATTTATTTAATCTTTTAACTTAATTATATATACTTTGTTTTTTTTCCTAAATTAATCAGAAACAGAATAGGGTTAGAATTAATTTGCAGTGTGTGTGTGTATTTATATATATAAAGTGAAAACATCTTCCTCAAAATCATTATTAATGTCTATATACTATACTATACTTTTAATATATATATAATACACAAGAAATTAAGGGACAAGAAAGATTAAAAAATGGTCAAGATTTACAGTGATTTGCATGCAACGGTAAAAAATGAAAAATTAATATTTGGAAATATATATATACTGCATGGGTATATATATAGCATGCATGCAAACATGAACCGGATAATCAGCGGGCAAAAGGCAACAGTGGTCCAATAGCAGCAAAGATCGATCAATTCTTTTTTTATTTTCTTGGAAAAATGCATGGAAGAGAAGAAACTGACGCGTGTCTGTCACATTCCTCCTCCTAATTACCTGAATCGGCGTGGCGGTCTGTCAATCCAAAAACAAAAAAAAAAAGGAAATAAAATTAAATGAGGGTCTTTATAATTAATTATAATAATAATTAAGTGGCTGTTAGTAGTAGTATATTGAATCCCACCACAGCCCTTCTTCTCTCACCAACTTACGATGCCTCCCCACTTCACTATTTTCAAGATTATTATATATACATTATACATACATTTAGGGTTTATGAAGTTTACATTTTAAATTATATTTCCATAATATATAAATAAATAGTTCACAGTTGTTAACAGTACTGAGAAATTCCATCAATGGTGTAGCGTTTGAAAATTGTTTGACTGAACCAGTGAGTGGAAGACACAAGGCACAGAAACAAAGAGGCTGAAATTCTACCTATGTAATTTTAAATTTGATTATTTTAATTTATTTTCTGTACTATCTTTTGTTACAGGCAGTAAAAAAATAAATTAAATATAAATAATTAAACAAAAAACTGTTTAGAGCCTTTTGACGAATGCGGTTTCCAATTCGACGGTCAACAGATTTCGTCTTTGGAAAAGCCAAAACCAAATCGTCCAATCCTTTTTTTCTTATTTTTTAATCTTTATTAATTAATTTATTGAGTAATTCTCACTCTCTCTCTCTCTCTCTCTCTATTATTTTTTTTAATTTTTAATATGTCGGATATTTTCTATATAATATGCAATGTCCGTACACGTTTAGCTTTCAATTACATGCAGGCTCACACGGGGATCCACGTACTTGTTTTTCATGGCTACATGCATTTCTTGATCACTCCCACACACACACACAATTATATTTATACATAAATTCATATATAAATATATACGTAGCTTAGTATATATGTATCTATTTAAATATGATGATCTTATAATACTTGTCTTGAAAATTAATTATGGTTCAAGAATCAGCAGTAACAGCTCGGAATAAATAGATTTTTATAGTGGGGGTAAATGATTTTGCTGACGTGGAAATGCTGGGGTTTGGGGTGTCATTTTTTACACAGAACGAGGATTTAGGAGAGTCCCAATAAATAACCTAGTGGGGGGTGGGGGTGGGGGTAAGGGTGGGGTGGATTCTTACAGTTGGAATTGTTAATTTGTGTTGATCAAAGGACCACAGTGTAGTAAAACAAATAAGACACTCGTGCTAATATCATACTCTCTGCAACTCTTCACTAATTACTCCATCTTTGACCACAAGTTTATTTCATATCACATACACTTGAAATATATATATATATATATATATATATATATATATAGTGATACATACAAGATATGTTAAATACATACATAAAAATAGATATAGTATAGTATATATATCAGCAAGTATAAAAAGCATTTCTTTGTAAATGACACTACTGTAGCTAGGGTTTCAGCAGTTATCCATATTTACTAATAATCTTTTCTCCCTCCCTCTTTCTTTATCTATCTTGTTCTTTCATATACTGTTTCATATATTTAGAGAGAGAGAGAGAGAGAGAGAGAGAGAGAGAGAGAGAGAGAGAGAGAGAGAGAGAGAGAGAGAGAGAGAGAGAGCTATAAAACATTCTGTTACTGCCCTTTTTCATTAGGGTAAAGCTGTGTCAGTTTCTTATTAAGTCTGCAAGATCTTTCACTCAGATCTCATATATTTTTTTTTATATATATGCTTCCCTTTATGTTTACATGATTGTAATTCAATTTCCTGTTTTTGTCATGTGCAGGAACTTCAGACTGATTGCTACACACAAGATATACATCATTAGGGTTCCATCATGAATTCCAACAACTGGCTTTCTTTCCCTCTTTCTCCCACTCAAACACCTCAATCCCACCACTTCTCATTAGGGTTAGTCAACGACAACATCAACGAAACCCCTTTTCAAAACCAAGGCAAGTTTATTCGTAAAACCCTTTTTTTTTATATCATCTTTATGTATCCAAATTTCGATTTTTAGATATTTGTTTTTTAATTTGCAGGATATGGAGACTGGAATTTAATCAACAATCAAGAAGCGAACGAAGTTCCGAAAGTAGCCGATTTCCTAGGGGTGAGCAAATCGGACCACCACGCAGCCCTAATACCTTACAATGAAATCCAGTCGAGCGATTCCGACTACATGTTTTCGAGCAATAGCTTGGTCTCGGTGCAGCACACTCTTGCATCTGCTGTCACAAATAATAACTACGAAAGTCTTCAAGAAAACGGTTGCAACATGCAGCAATTGACTCTTTCAATGGGGAGTGGTAATAACAAGGGTTCGACCAGTGAGACGAGCGCCAGCTCAGCAACTGCGATTGCCGAAAATACGACGACTAGTATTGTTGAGGCTGCTACCCCTAGGAGGACTTTGGACACTTTTGGCCAAAGAACATCTATATATAGAGGTGTTACTAGGTGAGATTAATTCATATAATTTTAATTTATTTTTCATTTTAATTATTTATCTCATTTTTAAATTAATTCTATATTTGTGGTGGTTCAGACATCGGTGGACCGGGAGGTATGAGGCTCATCTATGGGATAATAGTTGCAGACGGGAAGGCCAATCTCGGAAAGGGCGTCAAGGTAATTTTAATCGTCTGGATTAATTTCCTTGTTAATTAAATTAAATATATATATTCTTGGTTTAATTTGCTAATAATTAATAAATTACTAACTTATTTTTCGTGTTATTTTTCGACCGTACTTTCTTGCTCGGTGCAGTGTATTTGGGTAAGTTTTATAATTTTTCGTTAACTCAAATTACATGGTTTGTGTAATTTTATAGTAGTTTTAAATTAATATTGTTTTCGTTCATCGAACAGGTGGTTACGATAAAGAGGATAAGGCAGCTAGGGCATATGATATGGCTGCACTAAAATACTGGGGAACATCCACCACTACTAATTTCCCTGTATGCAATTTTCCTACATTTCTTTTTTTGTTTGTAATAACGAAAGACAAATACGAATAATTATATATACTATAACCGTTGTAAATCGCATGCAGATCAGCAACTATGAGAAAGAAATCGAGGATATGAAAAATATGACAAGGCAAGAATTTGTGGCTTCAATCAGAAGGTAAAATATTTGCCATCGTTTCTAAACCCCACCAAACTCGAGTCGAAAGAAAAATGATTAGAAGAATAATTAATTAATTGTGCAAGAAACTAAATGTATTTAAAACATGCAATATTGTATATTACAAGAATCAGATTTTGTCAGAAAATTATATACTATATATTGCAGATTCTCTGCAATAGCTTTTTCTGAGTTCTTCACTGCAACTTCTTGTTTTTGGATAATATATTTTCATTTTTCCTTTATAGCTTACTTGTTTATTATGTCAGCTAATATTCAGAAATCTTATTTTAATCATCCTTTTTTTTTTAATTAAATCAGGAAGAGTAGCGGATTTTCGAGGGGAGCATCAATGTATCGTGGCGTAACAAGGTATATATATCCCGAACCAACTCTCTTTCGATCGTTAATCCATTACAATAATTCATATAAAATTTTGTAGCATCAGCAATTGTAACATATATATAATCTCTAGATCTCTAAATAGCTATTTATTTTTTCTTAATTTAAATTAAATAACTTAAATCAATAATATAAACAGGCACCACCAGCATGGAAGGTGGCAGGCAAGAATCGGAAGAGTCGCCGGAAACAAAGACCTCTACTTAGGAACTTTCAGTAAGATATATATAATTTATATATTTCACTTCATTATTATTTTAACTCAAATTATAGACACTAACCCTAATTTCTTTTTGCAGGCACCGAGGAGGAAGCGGCAGAAGCGTACGACATAGCGGCAATAAAATTCCGAGGTCTAAACGCAGTAACGAACTTCGACATGAACCGCTACGACGTGAAAGCCATTCTCGAGAGCAGCACCCTCCCAATAGGTGGTGGTGCCGCCAAACGCCTGAAAGAAGCTCAGGCGGTAGAATCTTCTAGAAAACGCGAAGAAATGATATCCCTAGGGTCCACCACCACCTTCCAGTACGGCAGCCCTAGTGGCGGCGGCATAGGTCTACCTCTCCAATCATACCCTTTCACGCAGAACCACCACCCCTACGAAACTCAGCCTTTACTAACCCTACAAAACCACGACCATCTCTCCAACCATTACAGCAACAACAATAATAACAATAATAATCAAGAATCGTCGTCTCATTACCAGAGCTATATTCAGACACAGCTGCAGCTTCAACAGCAGCAGCAGGGGTATTATGGTAATTATCTACAGAGTAGTAATGATCCGGTTTTGCTGCATGGGTTGATGAACAACATGGGGTCGACGTCGAATTCCGTAATGGATCACAACGGGAGCACGAGTACCGGTGGGAGTTACAGCGGGGCGGGTTTTCTGGGAATGGGTATGGGTATGGGTATGAGTATGGGGGAAGGCGGGTCGGGTTCGGCTGAGGAACAGCTGGCGATGGTGAAAGTGGATTACGATCATATGGGTTCGGGTGACAATGCGGCTACTTACACCGGTTGGTCTGGAGAGACTACGGTTCAGGGTTCGTCTAATCCCGGTCTTTTTACCATGTGGAATGATATTTAGATATATATATTTATATTTCGAGATTGAAAACTTTGCTAGCTACATTATCATGTGGTGATCGACGATCTAGAATCGGGAGAGGTTTATTTTTAGTTTTTTAATTTGTTTGTTTTCGATGTTATATTAGGATCGATCTGCTGGATTTTTTTACGTTGTTTGTCTGTCTATGATCATGTATTCTTGTGTATGAATGTTATCGATTATTTTCGCTAGCTGGTTTTTTTTACTCTATTTATGCTTTTATACACACACACGTATACATAACATACGTTGTATATATAATGTAGGTTTATCCGTACATATATAGTTGGCTGCGATTACTTCATTTAAATAAAAAGTAAAAAAGTTAATACTAGCTATCACAACCCTAGGGTAACTATAATAGATTAATAGTATTTTCGTAATGTTGTTTCAATTGTTCTTTCTTTATCCCCTTATTTTTTTTTAATTTGAGATAAATATAAACTAAAATGATGATATATGTCGACTACAACTCATCTCTACTGTACTAGGACCCTACATTTTATTATTATTATTCCACTTTCTTTGGTTACATCTTTGTAATTATTAATTTTTTAATATTTTTTTTTCTAGACTAATTTTCTATAGTGATATAATTCATTAGTCCCAAAGAAGGCCCATAATGTTGTTATGAATTTTATTTTAACATAGTGGACATTGCCTAAATCTCGTCAAAATTGGTGTCTAAAATCCTGCAACACGACACTCCAATTGCAAAAAGTCAAATAGCAAACCTCACACATTTTTAATTTAATTTAAACAAATATATAAACAAATATAAGATACCATAAATAAAAAAAATAAAAAAAAATAAAATCTAAAGCATTAAATAAAGGAATATTAGTATTTTTGTTTGGGATTTTTATGCAAAAGTCCCCAACCAAGCATGTTTATTATTCTAGGTTTAGGGGACATATCTCTTTTACCAATAAGCCCATCCCTTTAATATTTATTATAACTAAAGGAAACATTCATGTATATCCCAATATTACCCTCAACCATTTATACCCAATTCTTAATTGTAATCCAAATTAATCAATTTTGTCCATAAAAGTTCAATTTTGACCACAAAAATTCAATTTTGACTTTTTTTTGGAGTATAATTTAATATGCTCCAATTTCATCCTTAACTTAATTTAATCTCAATTTGACCCCAAATTTCACAAATTATTAAATTTTGACCCAAAAATTTTTTTTTTTCAAAAACTTTTTTTTTGCCGCCGGATTCCGGCGTTGACTTTTTTAAATTTTTTTTTTTTTTTTCTTCTTTCTTCCGGATTTTTTCGCCGGTTTCCAGCGTTGACTTTTTTTTTTTTTTTTTTTTTTTGCTTTTTTTTTTTTTTTTCTTTTCTTTTCTTCCGGATTTTTTCGCCGGTTTCCGGCGGTCTCTTTTTTTAGTGTTTTTTTAAGTTTTTTGTTTTGTTTTGTTTGGTTTGTTTTGTTTTTCCACGTCCGCCGCTAAACGTTGACCGCAATTGTGCTGTCACTGACAGTAAATTAACGTAATTATACTGTCAATGATAGTTAATTAACGTAATTGTACTGCCGTTGACATTACATTTATGTAATTGTGTTGCCGTTGACAGTAAATTAATGCAATATTATATTTTTTTATTTATTATTATTTTTTTTTATTTTTTTTTGATTTGTTGACAAGTCAACGTAATTATATTACTGTCGTTGACAGTAAAATAACTGTAAACACAATAATATTACTGTCAACAACATCAATATTATTATTTTTTTGTGGTGTTTGTATTAATATTACTGTCTATTATTGTAATATTACTGTAAACACAATAATATTACTGTGGTTGACGGTAATATTACTGTTTGTTATAGTAATATTCCTGTCAACCACATCAATATTATTCTTTTGTTTGGATATTTTGTTTGTTTGAGTTATTCACGGAGTAACGTAATAATATTACTGTCTACTATTGTAATATTACTGTTGCTATAGTAATATTACTGTTGCTATAGTAATATTACTGTCACTCACAGTAATATTAATTCTTTTGGTTTTTTTTATTTTGTTTATATTTGTTGAACGGACAACATAGTAATATTACTTTATTATACAATAATAATGAATTTTGTTGTGTTAATATTAATGTGCTAGAGATTAATATAGCAATATCACTGTGTTAAACTATAGTTTAGTTATTTTTACTGTGTTTAACAGTAATATAGTTAATATTACTGTCATTCAAAGCAATATTGTTGTTTAAACGGAAAAAAAAGTTACAGAAAAAAAAATAAAAAAAAAAATAAAATAAAAAAAATAAAAAAAAGTCAACGCCGGAGACCGGTGTTTACCGCCGGTCAACGCCGGAATCCGGAAAAAAAATCCGGAAGAAAAAAAAAAAAAAAAAAAAAATTAAAAGTCAACGCCGGAATCCGGAAAAAAAAATCCGGAAGAAAAAAAAAAAAAAAAAAAAAAAAAAAAAGTCAACGCCGGAATCTGGCGGAAAAAAAAAGTTTTTGAAAAAAAAAATTTTGTGAAAAAAAAAAAGTTTTGGGTCAAAATGAATAATTTGTGAAATTTGGGGTCAAATTGAAGTTAAATTAAGTTAAGGATGAAATTGAAGCATATAAAAGTAAGAGGGGTTATTTTAGTCCTTTACATAAATCTGGACCATGTGTGAACTTATTGGTAAAGGAGAATATTGTCTGGATCTCTTTATAAATAAGTTCCCACTGATGGGCTTATTTGTAATATGCCCTTTTTGTTTTCGATATAGATCGAAAAAGAAAAAAAAAAAAGTAAAAAACGATCCCAGAAATTATTGCCGGGGACCAACGTCATTAATAAAAAATAAAAAAGAAAAAGAAAGGAAGGGTAATAATGTAAATAGAAGCACCACAAACTCCTGATGCCCATACGCGTTCAAACAAGACCCACAACACTCCGTCGTCACCTTAAAATAGTCGCCCCATATTTTATCCCAAATCCTAAATATAACCCACACATTTCCCATTTCCTCATTTTCCACTCATTTCATTTCTTCTTTTTTTTTATTTGCACACCAAGCCCTTCTTCTTTCTTCTTCTTCTTCTCTTTCCCCACCGCTAACCTAGAACACCTTTCATCCCGGCCGAATCTATGGCTCAGAAGCGAGACAAGGAAGAAACTGAGCTCAAAGTTCCCGAAAACATACCGATATGCACCCCGCCGCAGACGATTTCCCCTCCTCCTCAGATTCCGTCCACCAGATCGCCGGAGATTTCAGATCCGAAGATTTCGGCCGCCGCTTGTAGCCAGAGGACCAGCTGCGCGATTTCGCCCGATCTGGTCAACCGTGCCGAGAATCGGGGGTCGTTGAAGAGACCGAGGGAGGCGACTCGGTGTTCCGGTTCGGGTTGCAGGAAGAGAATCGGGCTGGTCGGTTTCCGGTGCCGGTGCGGCGACGTGTTCTGCTCTGAGCATCGGTACTCAGATCGGCACGACTGCAGCTACGACTACAAGGCGGCCGGCCGGGACGCGATTGCCAAGGAAAATCCGGTGATCCGAGCTGCGAAACTTCTCAAGGTTTGATTGAAAAAAAAGCGAGAAAAAAAAACAAAAATTAGACAAACGATCAAACGAAATCGACGGTCGAGATGGTAGTTGAGTTTGATTAATTCTCTGTAATGGGGGTTTGGACCGGGTCGGGCCGGGCCGGGCCACGGCGGGGGTTGTGCTTTGTTGTAAATTCGGTGCAGGGTGGGGGGTATTGTTGTCCTTTGAATTAATTAATTATTATTATTATTATTATCTCATAAATTTATTAATTAATTATTTTTTTGGGAAGAAAATAATGGGGTTGCTTTTTTCTTGGTTGGCTGGTAAACGTATTATTGGAGATTTATTTAATGTGGTTAGGCCGCAATTATGTGGTCTACAAAAATATATAAATACAAAATGGAAAAATAATTTATTATTATTGTTATTATTATTATAATATTAATAAAAGTAGAGCAGCTTTATTAGATGAGAAGGAAGTTGCGTGGCGTGGCCATGTTGGTGGTGGTGTTTGTTTAATGGCTGGCTGAGTAATAAGTACGAAAATGGTGGGGTGGGTGGTTTATATATGTGGAATTCAAGAAAGGCATCCTAATTTATTAATAACTATATATTTAATTATTGTATGTGTAATTCTCAGTAAAAAAAGAGAGAAAAAGAAAATCATAATCATTTTCTAAAATTAAAATTGGAATAAAAAAAATTGAATTATCATATATACTTCGCTTTCAATCTTAGTAATCCTTCGAAATTCAGAATGAAAAAAAATGTTATAAATTGGAAATAAGAATTTCGGGACTTCGTAATGAAAAATATTTTTCCAAAATTAAAAAAAAATTACATATTGAAATCGACAGAATCCAGAAAATTCATTTGGATTTCTGGACCTAATACTAATTGAATTTGTGAGCAAGATGCAGAATATAATAAAGGTCGGTTGGTTCATACTATGCTACACTGGGTGAAACATATTGGATATATTTTTACAATTCATAAGCACATAAAAACATACATACAGACATTTTTTTGATGGAAAATAACATTATATTAATTCACTCAAAAGCTAAATCATGAGCCAACTTATTACCCAAAACGATGAGGTTGATGGCTCGCCTTGCTGAAGTGATTCGATAATCGTCAAATTATCTCCTTCAATCATGATCGAACTCCAATGATTTTCTTGAGCAACACGCATAGCATGAAGAACCGCATATGCCTCTCCATCGACTACATTTGGTCTGCCTTCCATCTTCTTCACTTTCCACAATATGCACGAACCCCGATGATCTCTCGCCACCATCGAAACACCGTAATAATCCTTATTCGGTGGGAATGCAACAACTACATTAATCCTGATGACACCTGGCATATGTATAGATCGACGGAAACGATATAACCAGTATAATCTTCATCGAGCATAGTATATGATATGCCTAATTGGGCCAACCCAATGGACTTACAATTTATTTACCTACTGGGCCACGAGCCCAATATTGAAGACTAATATCACCGAGGCCCAATCACCTTCAAATAAGGTTTGGGCTCAACGATCTCATCTATGGTATACATAACGATATAATTCATTTGTTAAAGGTACGCCCTATTATCCAAATAATACGAGGGGTCATATTCTCCCAACTATTTCCATGATCCGCACGTCTCACTTGAGCGTCGGAGGGGTTTCCGCCGGATCAACCCCCGGCCTAGTTCACGTGTTCTATGATCGCAGGTATCTCAAGGTCATCAAGCTCGTGAGCCAGTGATCCACTCTGCTCTTCCAGCTCATCATATCTCAACTATTTGAGGTGATCTATTTTTAACATCATCAGTATATAAAAAAAATCGGGTCAATTGATGGTGAGATGCAAACAAAATGAAACTCAAATTTGATAAAGCCCACAAAATTGTCGTGAGAATGTAAGTTACCCTTAAATCTCTACCAATTGGGCTTGAGCCCACAAGGCTTTGCATATATTTGGATTTATTTATCGGGCCGAAACTATTTTAGCCCGTTCTCTTCCATGCATAGGAATGGTAAATTTGAACAAACCAATCACCATACAATATTTTTCAAAAAAAATAAAATAAAATCACCATACAATAAATCTGAATTATTTAGAAAAAAAATCCTTTTTTTTTCCTTTTTAAATTATTTGTAAAATTAATGGTAAGGGTGGGGTGATTTTTATTGAATACTAACATTTTATTGCAGACTAGTTTCAATTGTGCGAATCGAACATATTTAATATGGCGAATAACTATTTATTCATTAATAGTTACACAAATCGCATTTCAAAATTGCGCGTTTACAACAAATAAAAAAAATAAAAAATCGAACATATTTAATATGGCGAATAACTATTTATTCATTAATAGTTACACAAATCGCATTTCAAAATTGCGCGTTTACAACAAATAAAAAAAAAAAAAAAAAGTCTTATTAGTGTCTTCTTTTTCTAGTGCTGTTTGGGTGTGTTGTGTAAGTAGGAAGTGGGAACTTTATTTATTTTCAGAAAAAAAATGAAGATTTTGCATTTAGTGGGGTTTCTTTTTCTTTAAGTAGCAAAAGTTAATTTATTTGTGTAAATGTGTCAGCAAATGGAATGCCAGAAAATTTCATCATTTCTTTTTTAATTATTATTTTTGGTGCAATATAAACATGCACGAGGGGAGGGGAGCCTCTGTATTGCTGCCAATCATTAACCCCATCTCTTTCTTTCTTTTAATTATTATTAGGGCAAATTAGGTACACTTGTGAAGTATGGCTACATTACAAAAAATCCTATTTTTTGGTAATTATGGCTATTCCTCCTTTTAAATATTTGTACATAAAATTTATGTAATTTGATTATTACCGAACCAAATCGTATATTTAGCTCGGTAAACAGTATGAAATGTTGGCGTACCTAAATTTTGGCTTGATTTTACCGATTTAACACCCTTAAATTTGCCTCTGGAGAGATATTTTCGTAAAATAATACATAGTTGATGGGGTGGATGTAATTACTTAAACAAGAGGGAGATTTTCGTATTTGACCATAACTTAGGAGGTGGCCATAATTTACCCTTATTATTATTGTTATTTTTTTATTTATAATTTTTTTTAAATAAAGAAAACACATATATCTATATGATGATAATATTTTTTTCCCCAGTGCACATTTCGTAATATTTGGTTTGAAAATAATTAAATTATATAATTGATTAATTAATTAATGTGCGGATTGCTTTATAGTTTATTCTGTGGAAAGAGGATTATTTTAAGACATAGTTTCCATTAGATATCCATTATTATCTTATATTCTTTTGCATTTTGTCCAAAAGCTTATCGGAAAATCAGCCCAAATTTAATTGTGCCTGTGACGCTACCATTTGGAAATATTCGTCTAAACTTTGACTAATTTGTCTCTTCTTATTTCACAAAATTCCATTTCCAATTCTGTTTCACCTCTTCAATCGATGAATATGTATATTTTTAGACTATTAATTGCTGACAAATCTGGAAAGAACTAATATTAGCTTCATGACCGATTCTGACTATAGGCGGGTGAGATAGTCGCCTAACTAAGCCCCGTTTTTTAGAAAATATTAGGGGCCCCCAAATATATTATTTGACATAGTTTATATATTTATTGAATTTTTGTATTCATACTTGCATTTCATATAATGAAATATCTTAGATTAATTATTAGTTAGATATTGAGTTCTTTTATTAATAATCTTTAACTATCTCCTCTGAGTAAAGAAGTT
>NW_012192829.1:2208323-2247813 GCF_000504015.1 Erythranthe guttata
ACACGAAATGCATAAAAAATATAAAATTGTGGTTTCGTACATCGTAAAAAAACACTATTTCGTGCTTCTTTACACGAAATGCCTTTATCCATTTCGTTTTAGGGAATACGAAACGTTCATGCACGAAATATAGTTGGGAAAGGGTTAAAGAGAATTGCGGTTTTTTCTTTGAAAATTACAAATGAAATAAAGTCGCACTGCAAAGTGGTAAAATATGTTCTATGAATAGCATTTCAGTTTTGAGAATGACCCTCATTAGATTAGGATATTGATTAAATGTTAGTGGAATCATATGGCCGACAAGCACCATCAAATGTACAAAACCTTTTTTCTTACCAAAAGAACATAGGTAATAGGTTCACAAGTTGGATATGAGTGGGATTTATTAATTTTAAATATTGTATTTAAAGCTAATTCTTTTTTATTTAATTTTTTTTTTCTTGGCTTTCACTTTTAACTTAGGTGGTAGGTTGCAATTTTTCCTCCGGCCAAATGATGGCAGACAAGAACACATTTTTTGAGCCTTTGAAATGTTGATTTGCTTTGGGCCTTTTCTTATAAGAAATCATGGTGGGCCAATTTTTGTTCACTATACTCTAAAATTGTGTCCAAAAGTCTATATATTGTTTTTTTTTAAATATTTATTGCTACCTAAAGTGAGGAAATTGTTGGATTTCTTTAAGTGGGAGGACCCTTTTCATATAAATTTTATTTCATAGGGAGATGTTGACATTGGTTACTATTTTTGTGCTCTAAAAATTCTTTCCAAAACCGGGAAATTCTATGCTGCACCGAGCTATCTATTCCTGATGTTTGTTAATCGTAGATCTGCACGTGAATGTGTATGTGTGCTTAGTAGGTTATTATTTAATCTCATCTACGGTTTATCAATCGATTGTCACTAATAAGCTGAATTTTCATTAAATAATATCATTAATGTATGATTATATTTAAATTGAAAATATTATATAGAATTTTTATGTAATACCAGATTTTAACAAATTTTAAAACTAAATCGAAAAATGAAACTAAATCCAATCTAATATAATTCAAATTAATTCGATACGTATATAATAATTATAATTGAATATGACTCATGGACTTATTGCAATTAGGAAAATTTATGGAGAAATCAAATTTAATACTAAATTGAGACAAATGTAAATTATTAAATATTATTTCACAAAAATAAAAAATATATATAAAACCAAAACCAAATTGGCATTCTGATTTCGTCAATCCATAGCATGTCGAACAAAATAGACAAATCAGAAGCTAGAAAGAATAAATTATAGTCTTAGCTTTGCTTTTCATAGACTTCTAGGTTAAGAAGATTCTATCAATTATTCAATTTTAATTTCAAGCCAATCCAATACGTACATTTCTACATGGATACTTACATAATATGTAATAGAGTTAAATTTCTATAAATTAATATAATATTTATGACTAATAAAATTTTATTAATTTAACTAAATATTAAATTACTAAATTGATAAATTACTACATTTACATCGAGTCGGACCGAGAGAAATTGTTATTTAATTAATATTATTAATTTGTCGAATATTAATTTATTGAGATTAATTTAATTGTATTTACCTTTCTAAAAAAGACAGATTCTAAGTACCATAATTATTACGAGTATATATTTACTCTTCAGCAACCAGGAATTTTGAGTGGCGAGTAAGGTATAATCAAACTGCAATCATAAATTTCGTGTGACAAAGTGTACATTTCACGATCCTTTGAAACAAATAAATAATAATTCAAATTAAACAATAAAGAAATGCGTTTTAATGAATATATAAATGAAATCAATAATAATCATAGATTCCTTCTTCAATTATTAATTTAATTTGCGGGTACAACACTTAAAAAAGAGTTTGTTCAACCATCTTTACCTAATCCGTGCAATTAGTTCTCAGCTAATTGCACGTAATTACATTTAATAATTTAAATGAGATGGTTAGACTCGTTACAATATAATTGAGTTGGTATCTAATCTTACTTATTATTTATTAAACGTTCTTGCATGAATGGAAGCTATATTTTCAATATTTTATGTTATAGTAAAATTCTACAAAGCCTCACATATTTTGGTGTAATTCAAACACATCTTCTAATGTTGAGATTCCAAATTTTCTTGCCCGTATGAGTATAGTTCAACTGTTTCGAACGATAAATTGGTGAAAGATCCTAGAATTTGAGTATTGACAGACGTAACGAGCGTTCGTTTCTTGTGGACATCAAGCCCGCTACACTAATGATATTCCTCAATAAGAAAAATAGTTGAACTAGAGGATGAGGGCTCGGAGGCGAGATATTTCGCCTTTTTTTGTTGCAATATTTCAAATTTCCCTTCTAAATTAGATTACATTTATCATTAAGACTACAAATCACGGATAACTGGATTTGATTGATGAGATGTGCCTAGGGGTGTCATAGGTCGATTTTATAGGACAACCGACTTAACCCATAAATTACGGCTGCTAATCAATCATAATATCAACCGAAATATGAAAATCGAACGTATAATTTCAACAAGCCCACGTTTAATTTTATCGAATGTTAGTTGCGAAAATATCGATGGGATAGTTGTTGTTATCCGTTATTTCATATTTGACCTATAAAATTTAGATAAATAATCGATCAAATGCGATTATCATTGACTCATAATCGATTGACCCGACTCATGAACAATAATAAATATGACTTAAATAATTCTTTACACAACTAAACTAAATTAAATGAATCCAATTGTATTTTCGGCCATTAGTGTAAGCCACATGCTTCCATTAAATGCATCAATTATAGAGAATTCTATTATTCAGCTAATTACAGTACAATCATCAAATAATATAAAGGGTTAAATACAGTTTGCACCCCTAAAGTATATCCTCTGTAACACTTACCCCCTTAAAGTATCATTTGTAACACTTACCCCCTCAAGCACAATTTAATTTGTATTTTTAAATTTTAATACCTTAAAAAATTATTTTGTTGAAAGGAATAACTAAAAGAATAAGTAAATTATACAACTAAAAATATCTGTTAAAAAATACAATATTTTAAAATTTGAAACTATTATCTTGCGTTAGATATTTTTTCAATAAATAACATCTAATTGTTGTTGGACCAATTAATCGAAATACTCTATCGATAAATTTTAAGAAATCAATACATAACTAATAAAAATCTTAAGTATTTAAATTTATTTTAGTTTATTAATTATTTATATATATTTTCATTCATTATTACCCAATATATATTACTTTTTAATTTTTTTTTCAATAATTAATTTTAGTTACTTTTCAATTTTCTATGAACCGTTAATTATTAGATTGTTATGTTTATTATTTTTTAAATTTTAAGTATAAAATAATTGATGTTGAGGGGGGTAAGTGTTACAAATGATACTTTAAGGGGGTAAGTGTTACATGAGCTATACTTCAGAGGTGCAAAGTGTATTTAGCCCTAATATAAATAATTGTTCATAGGGTGACCTAAATTTTTTTATTAGTTTTTTTTTATTTGGAGATAATATAAATATCCAACGAAGACCCTTAAATTCGTTAATTCGGGCACGGTTGCAATTTCGCATAAATTATGGGGAGGCCCATGTGATTAATTGATAACCGTACAACCCATATTTTGTCCCTTACTAAAAGCTCGAAGAACATCTTGCACGTGTGCCCCCTCATCTTTTAACTAATTAAAAAACATGCACACCATTTACTAAGCCAACTCATAATAGTACTAAAATGACCTAACATGAACAAGCACATCTGTACTTGGAATATATTTGCATTTTTTTTTGCTGGATTCAATTAATGATATTACACAAGAACATGTATACAATTGTTAAGTTCGCATGAATATAACTCAACTGATTTTTAGGTTGGTGCAAAATTCTGATTGAGTATCAGATAGATGCAATTTGGGAATTTCAACGTAATGAAGGTTGATTCCTTGTATGCATCAGATCCAAGTTTACTATACTAACTGACCGCCAAGTCAGCATAATTTACATTCCTCCATCAAAACTTGTTAAGCCACGGGATGGAAGCTCTAGGGTCGATGAATTTTGCGTTTTGGTGCAATGTATACAATTGTTAAGACTACACAAAGATGTTGTAAATATAAATAGATACTGTGAGTAATACAAAATATTTGTAATAAGATCCATTGAACCATTTCAAAATCAAATTGACTTTTTCTAAGTTGAAATTATGATGCCGAATATATTTATTAGTCCAAACATAGGAAAAAAAAAGGAAATTAGATGCTATACTTGACTATTTACATTGAACGAATTTCAGTCGAAAATTTAACTAAATAATTATACATTAAGGACACACGTATGAGTTTATTCAAATAATGTAGATTTACAATTGAAATCCGGCCTTTTTAGTGTAAATATTCGAACGTAGCATCTAATTATCCGACCAAAAGTAACCGTAACTAAAACTACAAAGCAAGCTCAAGAAATTCGTTTTCGAGAGACGAAAGTAAAGGAGCACAAAATTTAAATCCTTGGTTTAAAATCGTACCTAACTTTTATTTATTTTATTTTTTAAACTTAACTTTATAAATAATTATTAGTGTACATGTATTATTAGTACGTATTCATGTATTTCAACCAATTTAACATCTATTTACAGCACGTTCTTTTGTTTCCGATATTTTGTTTATATACGTTCGTGTGTCTCTATATATATAGATACATACATATACATAAATATATATATATATATATATATGTACTCGCCCCTTCTGCCAATCTGACATTCTCTCTTAACTCCACAAATATATAAAATATGGATAACAATAAAGCTCCACCGCCGCCGCCGCCGCCGGAGCTCGACATAGACAACCTTCGCGCCACCAAAGTACTCGGCAAAGGCGCCACCGGCACTGTTTTCCTCGTCCCCGACAATTCACGCGGCGGCCAACCCTTCGCCCTCAAGGTGGTCGAGAAATCCTCCGCCCACAGCAAGCACCACGCCGACCGCCGCGCCCGCCACGAGATATCCGTCCTCAGCCGCTTCTCCGCCGCCGCGGAGCCTCACCCTTTCCTCCCCCACCTGATTGGCTCCGCCGAGAATCAGGAGTTCATCTGCTGGGCCATACCCTTCTGCCCCGGCGGAGACCTGAACGTGCTCCGGCACCGGCAGAACGACCGCGTTTTCTCCCCCGCCGTCATCCGCTTCTACTTGGCCGAAATCATCTGCGCCGTCGAACACCTCCACGGCCAAGGCATTGTGTACAGAGACCTCAAGCCGGAAAATATCCTCGTGCAACAGTCCGGTCACGTGACACTCACGGACTTCGACTTGTCACGTGACTTGGTCCCCAGAAAATCCGGAATCTTCTACTCCGACACCGACGAAGAAAAATCATCCAAACAATACCCGCAGGCGAAGGGGAGTAAGATCACGCGCTTCGTAATTCCCAAAAGAGGTAATAATAAGAAGGGGGTGAAGAAGGCGAAGAGCGCGCGTGTTTCTCCCGTCAGCCGTAGAAACCCTAACGAATTAATCTCAGCCAACGAGCGCTCCAATTCATTCGTCGGCACCGAGGAATACGTCTCGCCGGAGGTCATACGCGGCGACGGCCATGAATTCGCCGTCGACTGGTGGGCCCTAGGCGTCCTCTGCTTCGAAATGCTGTACGGTGCCACGCCGTTCAAGGGGAAGAATCGGAAGGACACGTACCGGAAAATTCTCTTCGCCGAGCCGGAGTTCATCGGTAAACCCAGCGCGTTGACCGACTTGATCGGAAAGTTGCTCGAAAAGGACCCCACGCGCCGCCTGGGGTACCACGGCGGCGCGTCGGAGATCAAGGAGCACGAGTTCTTCCGGGGGCTGAATTGGGATTTGCTGACGGAGGTGCTGCGGCCGCCGTTTCTGCCGTTAAGGGACGAAGAGGAGGCGGCGGAAGGTGAGATTGGCATAAGGGAGTATTTTCAGAAGCTGAAGCTACCGCCGCCGTCGCCATTACGGTCGCCGTCACTGGATGATTGTAGTAACGGTTTGTCATTAACGGAGTTCTGACTGACACGCACGTGTAAAGGGCTTTGATTTTAATTTGTTTTTCTTCTGTAATTATTAATTTTATATTATCTGTAAATAAAATAAGGGTATGACTGGAAACTTGGCGTTAATTAAGGGATAGGTGTCAGTGGTTAGATATTAGAGATGAGAATTAGATTTGATGTAATTTAAGCTAATCATAGTTGAATTGGTGGTCTACTCCCACACGGTGGCGCGTGGTATATAATCACCACACAGCGGTTTAAAAGGCTGCTGCTTGTAATGATGTCCAAGATTTTATCGTGTACCATTGGAATTTTAATATTCATGGTTTCAAGTTTTATTATTTTGTTTTCTGGTGAGAATTCATGAATTTTTTTTGCTCCGAATTGTAAATATTGTATTGATGAAATAAACCGAGTAATTTTTTATTTATATGTATAGATCTATACACATTTATGATAAAATACGACTAAATTTAACACAAAACATAGTGAATTCTTAACTTGGAAAAAAAGATAGAAAATTTGGGTCCGAATTAAAGTATCTAGGACGAAATGATACGCGTATTTCATGTTACTTTGTGTGAAGCAAACTGATACTCTCTGTGTTCCATATGTCGTTTTTCACCGTTGCATAATTCTTAAGAAATTAAATAGATGTCTTGGTTTTAGAAAAAAAACATATAAAAAAGTTTAAAATAACTTTTATTATTTAATGATTTATAAGAGAGAGTTTGTGCTTATAGTTGAATTAACAAGGTTAAATCACGAAAACATGCATTCGATATGTATTAGAAATCTAAAGTAACAGATAATATGGAAGAAAAAAATTAAAAGTAAAAGGGAAAAAAATGTGAAATTTGAGTTGGTCTAATGATGAGAAATTTAGAGGGGTGACTTGAGTAGCATTTTTGCTTTTTATTGTGATGGTATTAAGTCAGCTAGATTAGATGTCATGTGACAAAGTCGTGTATGAATGAGTCGCATTTTAAATTTTAGATAACTCAATATATTAAAATTGTTGACATTGTTCATTGATTAATGTATATGTTTCTCATCCGACATCCAAGTTTGGTAATTCAAAATTTGATTAGAAAACAAATTCAATGTTTCGATTTCTACAAAATTTGAATTTAAAAATGATCAAAATCGCGTTTGATGTCGAAACAATATTATTAAAGCTCGAACGAGACATTTATCACGTCAATTTACACTTGAATCCACAATATTTCAATCCACCGGCAGGGCAACTTAAAAGTTAGTCTTGAATTGTACCAAACGGCAAACGTGACATTCAATTCAAATTTAGTAAAAAGAAATAAAAATAAAAATGGCCCCTATTCCCTACCGAAATGGCCTTTTGGGGACAAAAAAAACTAAGTAGGGGACAATTTTAAATATATTTATAATTTCAGATTATGCTATAATGTTTTTAGTTTATACTTTTTAGGCTTAATAATAAAAATACATGTGATACCTGGTAATGGTCCTGTATTTGCTTTATTGCCCTTATTTTGAGGATTAGTTTTTAAATATATATTACTGAAAGGTAAGCATCAATTTTATTTTATTTTTTGCTTTTAATTTCTTTAGTTGCTTAAAAGGTGTGCCTTGGTATCATTACTTGACAGTATTTCTGAAATTACGGATCTGAATTTGATGATATTTTTTTGCCTAACTTCCACCTTTATCACACATTGTATAATAATGATAATTGATTAGTCGTCCCGTAAATGATGGCTTAGCGGTTGAAGTAAGAGAGTTTGTGTTAAATAACTATGGTTTAACTTGTCGACTGTCACTAGGTTAAACTTATCATACATTGCTAGTCTAGTGTGATTTACGTTTCTTGTAAAGCTTACAAGTTATTATACGAGAGTGTACATTTATCCCTTGCACCTATTTCTGAAATATTATACATGTCATTATAAACTAAATTTAGATAAAATATTTGATCGGAAGCAAATGTATGTAATAGTAGGGTAAATTACGACCACCCCCTACATTACGGCCAAAATTACGAAAAACCCATCTTGTTTGGGTAATTACAGTCACCCCTCCCTTTCAAATATTTTTACATAAAATTTATGTAATTCGATTATTTACCGAACGAAATCGTATATTCACTTCGGTAAATGGTATGAAATGTTGGCGTACCAAAATTTCGGTTCGGCTTTACCGATATAACATTCCTAAATTTATCTGTAGAAGGGTAATTTCGTAACATAATATATAGTTGAGGATGGTGACTATAATTATTCAAACTGGTGGGGATTTTCGTAATTTAACCATAACCGAGGAGTGCACATAATTTGACCAATAAAGTATAATTAAAAAAAGAAAAATAATCTATTGAGGAGGTGAAAGGACACCCGTGTGCCTGAAAAACAAATGGGCCAATAAAGTTGCAAAGCTTTGGGGACCTCAAAACTGCTTTTACAGAGATTAAATAAAAAGAATGAGAAAATAAATAAAGCTTTTTTCCATAAAAGAAACACCAAATGTTACTTTAGACTGTAAAAAGGTAAACAAGATATAATTATAAGGGTAAATTCGACTTTACCTCCTTGTACTCTGCCCGTACTCTTAATTTCGTCGATTTACCGCCTTGTACTTGTACAATTTCCCAATACAACCCTCTTCGTCAATTTTTTTCGATTTTGACTCTGACGCCACTTGGTCAAGATTCAAAATATTGACGTAAATATTGAATTTTTTCGATTTTGACTCTCGAGATTAGAAAAGAGAAAGTTTCACATATTCATATATTTTTTTTCTTTGCACTGGGTGGAATCGATCAATTTTTTGGTCTTGATTTTTACTAAGTTAGGTGTTCAATTTGGAGATATCTTGAAAGGGGAAGTGGTGGGACAAGAAGAATTGACAATATTGACGGAGGAGAAACGACGCTTTATAGGCAGTGGCGATTTTGTAATTTGCAGAGTTGACCAAATGGCGTCAGAGTCAAAATTGACAAAAGTTGAAGGAAAGGGCTTTATTGGGAAATTGTACAAGTACAAGGGGGTAATCGATGAAATTGAGAATACGAGGGGGTAAAGTGATTCTCAGGCATAGTATGAGGGGGTAAAATGGAATTTACCCTCATTATAATTAGCAATATTTAAGAAGAAAAAAAAAAGACAAATATAAACTTGTACAAGGCCTGTTACGGTTCCCGCCAAAATTCACACTGTTAGATTTGTCACAAAATTCAATTTGATTTAACCAGCTGACAAGGATTGGAATTTGCACCTGAATGGGTCTTCTTTTTTGCCCATGTGGCAGGATGTAGAACTTTGTCCAAATTACGAAAATACCCCTCCGTTCTCATACTAGTTCAAACATTCTGATTGCCACGTCTCCAAATCGAGAACGGAGAGAAAGCGGCAGATTCCGAAGCCATCCCGTTCCCCGTTTTGTTCACCGTCACACGCTCGTTAGCGTCCATCAGAACATCCGAATCCCGCCAGAATTTGATGATGTGGAGGCTCTCCTCCTCCGTCGACCGCTGCAAGATGATTCTAGAAGCATACCCTTTCTTCCTCATCTCAAGACACAACTCCAACGGGTTATTTGCCGCTAGCGTGACCAAATACAACCACCCCTTATCCGACAAAAGGCCGTCGGCAACCGGCAATATCCGATCAATAACCCTCCGTCCGTTTTCACCGCCGGCCCAAGCCGCCGCAATGCCGCTGCAGCCGACCTCCTCCTCCGGCGTCGGCACGTAAGGCGGGTTCACAACAATCACGTCCACGGATCTTGCCAGGCGCTTCTCGAGGCCCAATGCGATGTCGGTGTTCACTACCTCTGCGTGACAGCCGTGTGACTCTAGGGTTTCCCGAGTCACCGTCACCGCGTGGGGGTTGATGTCTGTGGCGATGTAGTAGGCCCCGCCGGAATATTCCTTACCGAGGAGAAGGGATAGGGAAGTGATCACGTACCCGCTACCACACCCTATTTCCATGCAGATCGAAGGGCGGTGTTTGATTAGGTTTGATCTATCGGCTAGAAGTGCGTCTACCAATGCGAATGAGTCATCGCATGGGTCGTATACTTGTGGATGGGAACTCATTAATTGGATTCTTGCAATTTTGGGGAGCATGTTGTGGAAACCTTAGTTAGAGAACCCTGTAACAAAGCCATTTACAAATTTAGTGCAAAAACATTACGGTTCTAGAATCAATGCAATATTAGTCTCGAAAGCTCGACACAATCAAAATAAAGCGCATAGCAAAGAAGCAATAGGAAGTTAAGGAACCAATATAGCAACAAACAAAAAAATACCTATATCGTAAAACATACTACTACGTTCACTAGTAAAGAGTAAAGAGTTAGAAGCATTAAAAAAAAATTGTATCGAGGCAGCAAATCATCATAAACGTAGCTAAATTTTAAGCAGTAAACGATATTGAGATCGACAGTGACAGCATGACAAAGTTGTTGAAAAATAGCAACTCAAGTTTCTTACAGAAGATGCTAAATTCGTGACCGAAGCAACTCAAGTTTCTTTTGAAAGGTGCTAAATTCAAGCAACTCAAGTTTCTTTCGAAAGGTGCTAAATTCGTGAACGAAGCAACTCAAGTTTCTTTCAGAAGATGCTACATTCGTGACCGTTTCGGAAGGTGCTAAATTCGTGAACGAAGCAACTCAAGTGTCTTTCGAAAGGTGCTAAATTCGTGACCGAAGCAACTCAAGTTAGCTGTGATCAAATCTAAAGGTGCTAAATTCTTGACAAAGCAGCTCGAGTTTCTTTCTCAAAGCACAAAAACAAAGCGGATAATCTTCGAATTCATATATATACATTTGTGTTGCTTTCTTCATTCTCCAAATTTTCTAAAAATAGAACAATCAACACCAACACAAAGTTGACACGAACAAGAACAAGGAGCTGATGTATATTTTAGGCTTGTGAATTTGAAGGATTTAACCCTAATTAAAAGATGAACATAATTGAATTTTTTTATCCAACTCCAAATTGACAAAATAGATTCAACATTTATCATTCATGGAAGATGAATACCTAACAGCTCAAATTTGCGGAAGGCTTCCTTCACCCACGAAATACTAGTAACTAAAAAGTGAATTACAATCCGATTCAATAAATCTGTTTTCCGCAATTGTAGACGATGATATAAAAGAATAAACAGAAAATATTCTGAATCTAAACCTAAAATCAAAATAAAGAGGGGTTGATATTACCAGGGGATTTCGTGACGAACAGCTGAAGAAAGTGAGTGACGGCGCCGCCGAACAGAAACTAAATTTAGCCCAATTTACAAATTTAGCACAAAAGCCCAATTGGATCACAATTTTGGTACACAAACTTCTCACTTTTCATTTTCTTCTTTATTGGGCCTTTCTTTGTTCGACCTATCTTTCAGTTTCTAAAAAGAAAATAAAAAAATTCGGGAGTGTAAAACTAATTTTACTTTCGTTTCGAAAATATCAGAAATCGAAATTTTATAATTGGAAAAAAAAATGTACTTGTTTCATAATTAAAATAATTCTGATCAAAATCCTCAAAATTCCATTTTTTTTTTTCATTTACCTACAATATAAGTACATAACACTTTGATTAATATACTTTCCGATTTTTTTTCATCGAAATCCACAAAAATATTCAGATTGAAATCGACGAAAATCGTAAATCCAGTTCGAATTTCGAACAAAAAACTTCTATCCAACTCATTTGAGCGAGGCATCAAAATAATGCATCCTTTTATTTTATTATGTCTCCTTCAATGCTTAATTATGCTCGTGTCACTTTCGAAATTAAATCGAAGTTCTATTTCTAGTAGTTCATGGTCACATTTAAGCATTTATTTTGAACTCTCCAATACAGTAGAGGTGATAACTATGTATGCATAATTGCATATTATTAAATTGGACCACATTATTCACAATAATAAATAATAAATAATTAAAACCTAGCTGAATGACTTGTCGAATTACAATTCCAGTTTAAATAGAATAAAAAGAAAGGTGGAAAGACAGAAGGAAACCGACCAAATAATTCAAGTCACGGGTGGTGGTCACACTCGCAAAGATGACCCACAGGTTACCATAGCGAAAGCAACCAAACCAAGATTATAACTGATCAATGACTCTTGATAATCATAGCTAACTGCAAACTCGGTTTTTGTATATGCTACACTCGATAAACTAGAAATATGTCGACTGATCTTGACATTTTATCTACACATAATAATACACACATTCATGTTTTTTTTATATATATATATATATATATTATTTACTTTATAATATTTCAAATAATTATTATTATGATAAAATTCCTACAATCTTACAACATTTTATGATGGATCTTTAATGCAATAAATTTTATATTTTAATTTTTTTTTTATATAATTTGAAGAGTTATTATTATTTTTTTTTTGGCAAATTACTCAAAATAATTAACAAATGGCATTAATATTATTTTGCCGGTTTTCATATTTAAAAATAAAATAAAAACTGCAGTAATTAAACCCCTATTATAATCATCTAAACACTGCGTTTAACAACAAAAACGATTGCGTTTACGGTTCCTTAAAACACACAGCCAAGAAAAACCAGAGACGAAAGAACGCCTACAACAGAAACCACACGTGTGTACATGTCAGATATACGTGAATTTCATTTGTCCTTTTTTTCTCCTCAAAAGCTGATCGCCGTTAAATTTGACGGTGAAATCTCAGTCCGTCAGTCAGTCATTACCACTTCTTACCCCAATCCCCATTCCCAAATCACTAGCGCTCATCCCATCCGTGATTCTGCTTTGACGGTTTGTTAGATCCCCTCTCTCTCTCTCCTCTTTCTCTCTCTAGAAAATACCCAAGTAGGTATGTGGAATCTATCACTCATTACATTCTTACCTTAAACTACAAATCTTTCGTACCCACACAAATAAATAACCACTGATTGCAACCCCTACATTTACGAAAATCAAACTGTTTTTAGATATATATACACATAACACATTACCCACTGGATTTCTTTTCTCCATGATTCCATCTATACATACATATATACATACATACATACATTCATACATTCATACATACAGCGGCTGCAATAAATAAATGAGGCGGATGCAGCAGTGTTAGTTACCACGTATCTATACCTACTCACCATACAAAACCCCTCTCTTCACACTTACACCAAAATCAAGAAAGAAAAAAAAAATGAATCGTTCGATTTTGGTTAAGGTTCTTCTGTTAGTTCTTTATCAGTTATGCCGACAAATTTTCTGTAAGGAGTGCACAAACATACCCCCATTGTCTTCACACACTCTGCGGTACGAGCTTGAAAGTTCGGAGAACCAGACGTTGAAGCAAGACATGTACTCACATTATTACCACCACCACCTGACGCCGACAGACGACTCGGCGTGGTCGAGTTTGTTTCCTCGGAAGATGCTAAAGGAAGAAGAAAAAGATGATGGCGAACAGAGATGGGCTATGTTGTATCGAAATATCAAGAAAGGGATCGTTGATAACAACGGAGGCGGAGATTCGTTTCTGAAGGAGGTTTCGTTGCATGACGTGAGGCTCGATCCCGGCTCGATATTCGGACAGGCGCAGCAGACGAATTTGGAGTATCTATTAATGCTAGATGTCGATAGTTTGGTGTGGAGTTTTCGTAAGACTGCCGGTTTATCGACACCTGGCGAACCGTACGGTGGCTGGGAGAAACCGGAGATGGAGCTTCGCGGTCATTTTGTAGGTTCGTTTTTTTTCGTACTAACGAATCCCTTTTTTTTCTTTAATTTCTTCTTTTCTTGTCTGATTTTTGCTTATACTCTGTTTTCAATAACAGAGAATGTGGGGTTTGTAATATTAGATGATGTCATTTCTTGTGTGTTATTTGACATTCTTCTTGTTTCGTTTTCGGTTTCGGTGTTCGGTTTTTGGTTTCGGTAACTGTTTGTATTTAAATATTGAAGGGCATTATTTGAGTGCATCAGCACAAATGTGGGCTAGCACACACAATGAAACACTTAAACAGAAAATGGATGCTTTAGTTTCTGCTCTATCGGCTTGCCAAGATAAATTACAAACCGGTTATCTTTCGGCTTTTCCGTCTGAATTTTTCGATCGTTTCGAAGCTGTTAAACCCGTTTGGGCTCCCTACTACACAATTCACAAGGTATATAATTATAATTTATATATACACTATTTATTCGATTTTTTTAGGGTTATTTCCGTAATATTTGAACAACTTTTCGTAGATATTGGCAGGGCTTTTGGATCAGTATACTTTAGCTGGAAACGATAAAGCTTTGAAAATGACGGTATGGATGGTGGATTACTTTTACGGTCGAGTTCAAAACGTGATTAAAAAATACTCGATCGAAAGGCACTGGTATTCGTTAAACGAAGAGACGGGAGGCATGAATGATGTCCTTTACAAACTATACAGCGTGACGGTGGGATTTAGTTTATAGTATATTTCGTTTCGTTTAACTGAAATAACTAATTATAATTTGAGCTGATAATCGTTTGTTATGTATATGGCGGGCGGTGGGCAGGGTGACGATAAGCACTTGTTGTTAGCTCATCTGTTCGACAAGCCTTGCTTTCTTGGATTACTAGCCGTTAAGGTATATCGATTTAATTCCGATAATTTAAATATTCCAAATTGTGTTCTAATTAGTAATTATTTATTGTTTTTTTTTTTTTTTGCTTACAGGCAGATGATATATCTGGCTTTCATGCGAATACACACATTCCGGTGGTGGTCGGATCTCAAATGCGGTACGAAGTAACCGGTGATCCTCTGTATAAGGTATTATTTCTCTTAATAATTCTTATTTTTTTTAAATTTCATAAAGTTATTTTAATTTCGATTTTATTATCAGGAAATAGGAACATTCTTCATGGATATAGTCAACTCTTCTCACAGCTACGCCACCGGAGGAACATCAGTTAACGAATTCTGGTACTCACGTTATTTTACTTTCGACCCGTTTATTAATTTCAAACCTCTTTTCATCATCGAACGACAATCCTTAATTTTTAATATTTTTGGTTTAATTATGCGTAGGACTAATCCAAAGCGGTTAGCCGACACCCTAAATACCGAAAACGAAGAATCGTGCACGACTTATAACATGCTCAAGGTGAATCCATTACAATAAATTAAACTCTATATCAAACTGCTAATAATAACATTTGAAATATATACTTAAATATAATATAAAACATGTAGGTGTCGCGCCACCTGTTCCGATGGACTAAAGAAATGGCGTACGCAGACTATTACGAACGGGCTTTGACCAACGGAGTGTTGACCGTTCAACGGGGAAGAGATCCGGGTGTCATGATATACATGCTTCCACTGTCACATGGCAGCTCGAAGGCCCATAGCTACCATGGTTGGGGAACTAAATACGACTCTTTTTGGTGCTGTTACGGAACAGGTACATTATTATTATTACAACACTAAACTTTATTCCGGTTTTGAAATTTTTCGATTTTTATTTTTTTCGGACAGGAATTGAATCGTTTTCGAAGTTGGGAGATTCGATATACTTTGAAGAGGGAGGAAAAACTCCGTCTCTCTACATCATTCAGTACATAAGCAGCTCCATAAATTGGAGAGCAGGAAATATTTCTCTAAGGCAAGAAGTCGATCCAATTGTTTCGTTGGATCAACGGTTTCGAGTTGCGTTCACATTTGCATCCACCGAGGTATAATTGTTTAATTTGATCAACTTTTTTTTTAATCGATATAATTGTCACGTAATTTTTTTTTAGCAGCATTCATCAGGTGGAACAGCTACACTGAAATTCAGAATACCTCTATGGACGAATTCCGACGGTGCAAAGGCATCGATTAACGGTCAGGATTTGCCGTTGCTAAATCCAGGTAAAAAAAATCATCCTTAAAAGTGCTATATAGAAATTTATATATTAATTTAATTTAATTCAATGCAGGCAATTTCCTATCAATTTCTAAAAATTGGAGTCCAGGTGACAAAATCATTTTTGACCTGCCCTTAAGTATTAGAACTGAGGCAATTAAAGGTAACATAAAACATATATTTAAATTAATGTCACTAACTAACTATACATATATTTTGTTTTCTCTGCTTTGTTAAGAAAATTGTTACGGTTACCGTTCAGATGATCGGCCGGAATATTCTTCACTCAAGGCAATATTCTACGGGCCCTACCTGCTCGCCGGTCTTTCCGACGGAGAATGGGAAATCGACGCCACGTCAGCAACTTCAGTTTCAGACTGGCTAACTCCAATCCCACCTTATTACAACTCCCACTTAATCTCTCTCTCCCAAGAATCCGGCCAGTCAGCATTGGCCGTCACAATCTCCAACGCTTCGTTGAAGATGGACTATATTCCCCCGCCCGGGAATAACTCTGCCGTTAGATCAACTTTTCGAATCATCCCGAAAGAAGATCCTAAACAACTCAAAAACTTTACGAACCCAAAAGATGCTATCGGCAAACTAGTAGTACTAGAGCCGTTCAATTCCCCGGGCATGGCTATTGCACACAACGGAGAAGGCGGGAATCTCGTAGTGGCGACGGAATATTCCTCCGCGGCTGTTTTTCGATTGGTTCGTGGATTGGACGGTGGAGATTCGACGGTGTCGTTGGAATCTAACGACCGTAAAGGTTGCTTCGTTTACAGCGGAGCGGATTCGGAAAACGGGACGACAATCAAGCTTAGATGCAAATCAACGTCGGTAGTAGGTAACGACGAAGATGGATTTAAAAAAGGCGCGAGTTTTAGTATGGGGAAAGGGTTTAGTGAGTATGATCCTATTAGCTTTGTGGCAAAGGGGAAGCAGAGGAATTTTCTTATGTCTCCATTGCTTAGCTTGAGGGATGAATCTTACACTGTCTACTTTAATATTCATTCATGAACATCATAATCATGGTGTGTGTGTGTGTAATGTACTACTAGTAAGATGCAATAACTAAATAAAAAAAGCTTTTCGACAAATATTTTAGCATGAATTGTGGTGTAAATCGAACGGATCAGATTAGAATAAACCCTTTTGGAAAAAAATCATTTTTTTCGGAAGTGAAAAACTAGTTCCAATTTGTTCCAAAAAAAATCGAATCGGAATTTCAGAAATTGGAATGAAAATTTTGATTCGGAATTCGAAAATTTCTATTTTTTGGTCACCTAAAATATAAAAATACACAATAATATTGGTTTTTTAAGTGTAATATATGAAGAAAAAAAATCGATTTCCGGAACTTAAAATCGGATCGAAAATCAGAATCTCATATATATTCCAATTCTGATCCAAATAATTTCAGAAAAATTGGAATTTCGAAATTCAAATTGAAAAATATGTTCTAAAATCGGAAATTTTAGGATTAGAATTGACGGAAATCGGAAATTTCGTTCCAATTTCCACCTCTAACCGTGGGTTCTTTGTAAAAAAAAATAAAAAATAAAAGAATTGGAATAATCCCTATTCTATAGGAAATGAAGAAAATCCCAACATTAATGGAGAAAGAATACTTCTAAAAAAGAAAAAGAAAAAGAAAAAGGCAACGCAAATACTGCATTTCTGGTGAAACAGATATAGATTACCCATAAAAGTGATGATGATCCCTTTATGAATAATCCAAAGCTAACCAAACCAATTCACACATAAGCAACTTTGTTCCACTCTGCAGCTAGCTGCATACACTCACTCTTCTCTCTCTCTCTAGAAAACACCTTGTAATTTGCCCATCGTTGCAGCTGTTTATGCAGTAGTTCTATGATTTCCGATCGTTTCTAATGTTTTATTTTTCCTGCATGTTTTTTCTCTTATTGATCGTTTGAATTTATCCGCTACGTGATTTTTTCTTATGCAGTTTATAATTTCTTAATTGACGATTGAATTATGTCCAAGGGTTTCAGTTTCTTCCTGATGCTTTCTTCAATTAAAAATTTACTTTCTTAGAAAAAAGTAGCAAATTCACAGTCGGCGGGATTAATTGTTCAATTGATAGTGTAGAAATCCAGACAACGTTCATCTTTTCTCGTTGAATTAGCGTTTGGGGGCGGAGGGATGTACGGGCAATCTTCGCCTGCCCTAATCGAGATGCTAGGAGGGTTTGTTCTGTTTTCTCTGTTTTTCGCGTTTGTTTCGAGCAAGGTTTGCACTAATGGCGGCGTGACGTCATCACACACTTCTCGATACGAGTTGTTGTACTCGAGGAATTCATCGTGGGAGAGACAAAATCTAGCCCAACTGCATCTGATTCCTAGTGACGATCATTCGATTCCGAGGAAAATGTTGAGAGAAGAGGATGAAATTAATTGGAACATACTGTACAGAGAAACGAAGAGCTATGGTGGAAAGAGGGTTAATGGAGTCGATTTTCTCAAGGAAGTTTCGTTGCATGATGTGAGATTGGACCCAAATTCGATTCACGGTATTGCTCAGCAGACGAATTTGGAGTATCTTTTAATGTTGGATGTCGATCGGTTGGTGTGGAGTTTTCGTAAGACTGCAGGTTTATCGACACCTGGCGAACCATACGGTGGTTGGGAGGCACCGGATGTCGAACTCCGTGGTCATTTTGTAGGTCGGTTTTTTTGGTTTTGCTGCAATTTCGAATTTGATTTTATTTAGTTGAATTAGAGGTATTTTTTTTTCTTCTTGAATACGATTGTTTGTATTTTATTGAAGGGCATTATTTGAGTGCATCGGCACAAATGTGGGCTAGCACACATAATGCCGATCTCAAGGAAAAAATGTCCGCTGTGGTTTCTGTTTTATCGGAATGCCAAAGCAAGATGGGCAGTGGATATCTTTCGGCATTTCCGTCTGAACTGTTTGACCGATTTGAAGCTTTACAAGAAGTTTGGGCTCCGTATTATACGATCCATAAGGTAGAAGAAGCTTTTAGTTGATGTTCTGATTGTGTTTGTTGATTGATTCTTGATCTTATTTTTTGAGAAATTTGTGCAGATATTGGCTGGTCTTTTAGATCAATACACTTTGGCTGGCAGTGATCAAGCTTTGAATATGACGAAGTGGATGGTTGATTATTTCTATAACCGAGTGCAAAATGTGATATCAAAGCACACAGTTGAAAGGCATTGGCTATCGTTGAATGAAGAAACAGGTGGCATGAATGATGTTCTTTATAAGTTATACGTTATCACGGTGAGCTTGCCTCACTTATAAATTCATGTTGTCTTTACATGTATTGTTTCTTGATGTTTTTGTAATAAGTTCTTTGTCAAATAACATAATTAAAGAGTTATGACTTACGATACTCATCTTGATATTTATTATCGATTTGCAGGGCGACAAAAAGCATTTTGTATTAGCTCACCTGTTTGACAAGCCGTGCTTTCTGGGTTTGCTGGCATTGAAGGTAGTTATTTCCGTTTCCGTTTTAACGATAAGTTGCGAGTTCAGATATTCGTTTACGTTTTCCTTCATTTTGTTCTCTTGATCTATACGAATGTGATATATTAGATCTTGTTCCAGTTATTGATTAATTAATACTTTTCACTTTTAGGCTGATGACATAACGGGTTTTCATGCCAATACACACATTCCGATTGTTGTTGGATCTCAAATGCGGTATGAGATTACTGGCGATCCACTTTATAAGGTAAAGCTTAGTGTCTGAATACTGAGAATAAACTTTTTAAGGTTTTGAGGACAACGGTACGGAACTTTTCTTCTACTTCTTCTTCTTCAGGAAATCGGACTATTCTTCATGAATATAGTCAACTCATCTCACAGCTACGTGACGGGAGGGACATCAGTCGGCGAATTTTGGTGCAAACTTCAACATATTTGATATATTTTTTGAAGAAACAGCAATTTTTTAATCGATAATTTTATGATGTCAGTTTTATCAATTTGGTGTAGGTCTGATCCAAAACGGTTAGCCACTACTTTAGAAACAGAGAACGAAGAATCTTGTACAACTTATAACATGCTAAAGGTGTGGTTCTATTATGTGATACTTGGATTCTTAGTTCAGACACTTAAAAAAATTGGTTGCACTCTTACACGCATGTTGGTATAGGTTTCTCGCCACCTGTTTAGGTGGACCAAAGAAATGGCATATGCTGATTATTACGAAAGAGCCCTAACAAATGGTGTTTTGGGCATCCAACGAGGCACGGATCCTGGAATCATGATTTACATGCTTCCATTACAGCGTGGTGGCTCTAAAGCTCGAGGCTACCATGGATGGGGAACAAAGTTCGATTCATTTTGGTGCTGTTATGGGACAGGTGAAAACATTGTTCGTTTTTTATAATTTAATAGTTCTATATTTTTTTTTAATTATTATGATATATGCAGGTATTGAATCGTTCTCAAAGTTAGGAGATTCGATATACTTTGAAGAGGAGGGAGTAGATATGGGGCTTTACATCATACAGTATATATCAAGCTCCTTTGATTGGAAATCGACTCATGTTGTGCTCAGCCAAAGAGTGGAACCTGTCGTTTCATGGGATCAAAGACTTCGTGTAACAATCAAAATTTCATCGAAGAAGGTATATAAAATCTGTTATTATTTCCCGATTACTTTCATTCGAAGTAATATTTGAATGTCGAGATATATATTTTTATTGTTTTGCCTGTAATATGCCGTTCTAATTTCTGCTTCATGCAGCAAGGAGATGGAGCATCATCAACCCTAAATTTAAGGATTCCACTTTGGACATATTCGAATGGTTCGAAAGCATCTTTAAACGGTCAAGAATTGTCCTTGCCGCCACCTGGTAATGAACCTTGTCTCTTTTCGATAAATTTCCTATGTCCCGCTAAAGAAAAAGTCAATAAGAAGTTGATTTTTTTTTTACACTCTCGATGCAGGCAATTTCCTGTCGATAACTAAAAATTGGAGCAATGGAGACGAACTCATTCTTGATCTGCCTTTGGCTCTAAGAACCGAGGCTATCAAAGGTACAAACACTTCATTTTATATATATTGGAGCTATATAACAACGTTCATCATCTTTCTTGCAGACGACAGGCCGGAATATTCTTCTCTTCAAGGCATCCTCTACGGGCCCTACCTTCTCGCCGCACTGTCCAGCGGCGACTTTGACATTAAAACCAACTCGATTACTCCAGTTCCTGCCGATTATAACTCTCAACTCATTACACTCTCGCAACAATTCAATAATTCCGTTTTGGTCCTAACAAACTCCGAGGGAGTTTTAACAATGAAAGAGTCTCCCGAAAAAGGAACCGACGCAGCTCTAAAAGCTACATTCAGACTCATAACTACAAACAACAACTCGGACGCGGAAACTTCCGCTCCAGTAGCAAACAGTGCAGTTGGCGGTACAGTTGTTTTAGAACCGTTCGATTTTCCCGGGATGTTTGTTTTGCATGGTGGGGATGGTGAGGGTCTTGGAGTGGGGGATTCGAATTCATCCAACCGTTCGTTTGCTTTCCGTCTGACAGACGGATTGGACGGTGAAGATGGAACGGTGTCGTTGGAGTCTGAGAGTGAGAAGGGGTGCTTTGTGTATGCTGAGGTGGCGAATAACAACGGTGTGGAGATGAAGTGTGGTTCGGGTTCGTTTGATGATGGGTTTCGAAGGGGGGCGAGTTTTAGGTTGGGGGGTGGGATTAGTAAGTATGATCCTATTAGCTTTGTGGGTAAAGGTGTGAAGAGAGATTTTATTATGGTTCCTTTGCTTAGCTTGAGAGATGAGTCCTACACTGTGTATTTCAACTCTTCGACGTAAAATTGTTGATCAGGCTAAGATGAATAAATGTTTATTTATTTAGAAAAGAAAAGAAAAAAAAAAGAATAAATGTTTTATATTTATTTTTAATATATATTATTATTAACTTAAACTTGTCGTGTAGTGTCCAGGAAGCTGCCAAATAGGAGCACGTGCAATGTTTCATTGGCTGTTGATGGTTCTGCCAGCTGCCAGGTAAGAACATAATTGAGGTGGAAAATAAATATTAGTAGGAAAACCAACTGTATACTGTTGAAATTTATTATTTAATTGTTCTATAAATGAATACACAAGGTCGATATGTTATACATAAATTAAATCAATCTCATAATTCCCGCGGAATGTGACTAGTCAATGATGAAATTTATTGCGAATTTCTTATTTTAATTAATGAATTATTGTATATTAAGAGATTAGAGAATAAACTTTTTGATAAATTTATTCGATGCTAGAGAAGAAACTTGCTCAAAGTTGAGGTGTGAGATTTTATTCCAAATTGGATTCGTATGCATCATTCATAGAATATGTGATTTATAATGTACAATTTAGTGACTCCGAGTCTGAGTCTAGACAATGTAGCATGTTTGTAAACACCTTACACCTAGATCTTGTTTGGTTATAAGTGAGACAATAGAAAAGAAATTAGTAACTATCCGTTGCAACAAAACCTTATCTTTCAAAATTTATATTATGACCGTTATATGCAGTATTTATTATTTATTTACCAGAGTACAGCATTTCTGTCTTATACTCTTACCCAATAATCAATGAGAAAATGTCATAATGCTATTTGTTACATTGACCAGACATATCAGTTCAGCAAAACGACACCGTTTCATTGAACTTCCAAAACATTAAGCAAAAACAAAATTCACACAATTTAAAAAAAAAACCATATTATAATACACATGAAAACATTTTCCCATTTCCCACCAAACATGGAAAAAGAATGCTAGTTCAAAGCTCAAACTCCAATTAAAGAACTAATAATATGATTAATTACTATAGTTACATAGACATATCTATTTCTATGCTATATTTTGGTGAAATACATCGGCATCGAGTCATCGACAGTACTATTACAATTTATTAACACACCCACACATCCATTTTGATGCGTGTAGATGATGAACAACAAATCTTCACCCGATGTACGCTTCACCAAATACAGCATAGATTCGATCATTATCGAAGCAAATTATATGACCCGGGAAAATATGAAATAGTAAATAATAATAATAATAATAATAATAATAATCGGAAACTATATATTATATACCTAATTAACAAGGTCGAAGTGGCTTCCCGCATAGGCAATCGTTGGACTCAAACGACGACGCTTCAAGATGATCGAAAGGGGATCCGGCCGGAATGGGTCCACACAGATGGTTATGGCTGACGTCGAGGTGTCCGATGTACGTCGCCGACGAAATCGACTTTGGAATTCTGCCTTTCAATTTGTTGTACGATAAATCCATCACCGTGAAGTAAGATCTCGGTCCGAACGAATCTGGTATGTAGCCTTCGATGAAGTTTCTGCTCAAATTCAGTATGCTTATGCCGGAGCTGATCAGCGTCGGTGGAATCTGGCCGGCGATCTGGTTGCCGTCGAGATTCAGCGTGGCGAGAACCGCCATTTTACCGAGGGAAGCCGGAATCGGGCCGGACAGCCGGTTCAGGGAGAGATCCAGATCGGAGAGGCGGTAGATGTACGAGATCGACTCCGGGATCAACCCGTTCAACTCGTTCTTACTGAGTAAGGCGCGGCTCAGCATCCTCAGCTTCCCGAAATTTCTGGGGATGGTGCCGGAAATTCGGTTTCCTCTGATGTCCAAATGCATCAGCGAGGACAGGTTGGTCAGCGAGCGGGGAATGGTGCCGGAGAGCTGGTTATCCGCCACGTTCAACACGGTGAGTCGACTCAGTCGGCCGATATCCGCCGGAAGTTCGCCGGTGAGCTTGTTCCCGATCAGGTCGAGGATTCGAAGGTACGGCAGCGAAGCGATGCACGGAGGGATCGGACCGGAGATGCCCTTCCAATCGGCGATGGTGAAGCTGGAAAGCCGCTCGAGTTGGCAGACGGCCGGGGAAATCGAACCGGTCATGTACCCGGTTCGGCGGGCCTTACGGAAGATCGGGTCCTCCGATTCGCCCCGGAGGTTGATGTCGGCGACTCGGTGGCTCTCCTGGTCGCAACTCACTCCATACCACTTGTGGCAGCAGTCGTAGCCCTTCCACGAGTCGAAGATGCCCAAGTAGGGCTCCTGCAGCGCTGCCCGGAAGGCCAGTAGAGCTGCCCGGTCGGAAGGCGGGCAGGCATTAGATACAGAAGTTAGAGATACGAGTGTTATTACTACTACTGCTGATAACGCGTACAGAAAGGTGGTGGTGGTGGTGGTGGTGGCCATTGATGAGACTGCGGTTTTTGCGATTGTTTCTCTCTCCTCACACTTCTCTGTTTCTCTCTCTAGAAATCAGTTTCTCTCTCAGTCTGACAGTTTTGCATGTGAGTGTGTTTTTTCTTCACTGCAATGTCATGCACGTTGAAGAGTGGGCTGCCTGGGGGTTTATATATATACTGTGCGGATGTGTGGAATGACGCTTCTACCCCTCACGTGTGCTGTATGAATATCGGTCTACAAGTCAACATGGTTAGGACTTCATAGATAAGATTGAGATTTTCTCGATGGATAATGGAGAGACGAGAGAGTGACAATCTTTTTATATTTTATAAGAAAATAAATTTATTCATAATAATTAATAACAACAAAAAAGATAACAAAAGTTTATAATAATTACTAGTTTTGATTAATATAAAACATACACAAATTATATGGAGTTCTTTTTTAATATTTAATTAGGAGTATTGAATAATCAATAGTGACAGCTCTTCAATCATAGCACAAAGATGAGGATGAGTGTATAGTTGCAGATGGAGGATGTTGTGACACGTAGCATTTAATTGTCCATACTCCATATTAATTATGAGTGATATATAATTTAGGACTAGACATTAAATTTTCAAATAACACTATTAATTCCCTTTTGTGGCAATTAAATCATCAAATAATGATTATTGTCCTCCATTATTTTTCTTCTATAGTCATAATTTTATGTTTGGGGGACGAATAATACTATGCATGATTTAAAAAAAATAAAAAAAAATTACATAAAATAATAAGGATTTGAGAATTAATGAGGGGTCATGGCCCCTTTTATCCTATGCTGACTTCGTAATTGAGTTTGGTATTCGTTTTAATGTCTTCTGATTTGCGGTCCTGGGCATTTTCTTTTATTGGATAACAAACTAATTTAAACTCGATCATGGACCAAATCTATGGGACTAAAAATGTAATATTCTTTTTTTTTTTCTTTTCTAATTCAATTTTTGTATGGGGTGAAATGCAGGGACTAATTATTCATAGTAACTTTGCACCCGATTATGTATAGATGTTTATAAAATATATATTAATCATTTATGGTTGGATGATCTATTCGATACAAAATATTGAGTTTAGTATAGAATAAATGGCAGAAAAATAATAATAATAATAATAATAATAATAATAATAATAATAATAATAAATTAGATAATTATGATGATGTGATTTTTGAAAGGAGGTCATATTTGTTGTCCAAAAACTTTGGGTCCTCCGTATTTAAAATTACATGGTTTGGTACCTCAGGAAGAGGGATCATTTTGTTGTTTTATTTTTATTTGTGGGCGAAAAGCAATGTTTCAATATATCTATATATATACCAATAATTGATTAAATTATTATAGCAAGATCAAAAGAGAGAGAGAGAGAGTAAAATCGTATAAGTAAAATAGTACTAATATATTATTAAAAAAAAAAAGTAAACTGTGGTTACTCCTTGAAGTAAGATAAAATAACTTATGAGCCCTTGTAGTATTGGTAATTATAAATACTCCCTAAAACTAAACAACTTGTTACAAACTCTAAGGGAATGAATGAAATGTCTAAATTACTCTTTTGTCATACAAACAAATTATTGGTAAATTACGGGTAACCCATGAGATAAGACAAAATACATTTACCCCCTGCGAGTATATTACATTTACTTTTGGGGGTAGATTTTAAAATTTAGAACGAATATTCCATAGAATTTTTAAGATTACGTTACTCGGTAAGGCTATAATTGTAAGATCGAGAAATAACTCAAGGGATATTTATAATTTCCATTAATATTAAAGAACTTGTAAGTTATTTGGTCTTACCTCAAGAGGTGCCCGTAATTTACCCTGAAACTATACGAACGACAATATTACAAGAAAATTATTAAAAGAAAAAAAAAAAAAAAAAAAACCGACAGTTGCCTAATTTATTCACTCAGATTTGTCCAGATGCTATGACTTTAAGAAGATGGGTGCCCCAGCTTTTATCACCTCCTTATTGTACAAATTGGCCCACAATAATTGATTATTAACGTTTTCCCCCACAATACTATAATGGTAGATCTTATTCCTAGAATTTCCAGAATACAATCTGGTAACTTTTTTTTTTTAATTCACACACAGAGTTTCAGTTCAATTGTCTTTGAAATAGTGTTGGAGAATTTATCACTGTTTTATACTTAAATGATAATTTGCACTCACCTCCCCAAACTATTGTCATTTAACAATTTCATCCCCAGTATTTAAAATTTTAGCATAAAGCACCCTTACAAAAACTATAAGATCTAGATTGCTCTGAAGCTCTCTAGCTGGCGTACAGTAAATTGCGTCTTAAATAAACGCTCTAATTGTAGTCAGATATCAGAGGACAGAGAGCTATTATTCATTTAGATTTAGATGAATATATAAATAATAATTCAACTGACAAAACTTATTACTTAATTAAATTATACGTCCTATATATAATATATCGAAATTTTGTATTATTACTTTTCATCTTACAAATTCAGTGAATTAAATTTGTAATAAATGTATATATTGGTCGATTTCTGCTTAATTTGCTTTGTGATAAGTTAAACGGTTTATACTGCATTCATATACACACAAACACGTGCACGCTCTCACATTGGTGTTGGTGTGTAGATCAACGGTAAAAAATCACCAATGAAAATAATATACTATGGTCTAAAATCACCGAGTATAGTATTTGCAAAACCCCGTTTGCAATTGGCCATGCGGTGCAAGACACGTGGCCTCTGCTTTAGCAACCGAATTTAGAGATTCAAATATTGAATTAAATAATTTAATTAAAGAAGAAATAATATATATATATATATATATATATATATATATATATATATATATATATATATATATATATATATATATATATTTAATTTTGTCTTTTCAAGATTAACAATGATTAGCATTAGTAATGGAGAATGCATGTGCAATCTTAACGAAACAAATCTTTTTCCATGACATTTTCTCATTGTCCAAACATGACTCAAAGTTTGATTGGACTGTTTTCCCAACCCATGTCTATTCATTGTACCCAATAATTGGCAAATAATTAATAATTAGTATTTCTTTTTGTTGGGAGTTATATTTGCATCTAATACAGCGGAAGTTCGAATTAAAAATATTCTAACATGTATCTATAGACAATATATCGAAAAGATAAGACCACCATCTTATTTTTTGACGTAACCATCGACTAGAAACAGGTTCAATCGTTACAATACTAAATGAATTATATCAAAATTTTGTAACTATCGACTGGAAACTAAGTTAATAGTTACAATACTAAATGAATTATATCAGGATTCTCGTACATCATTTTATAGTTAATAAAGTAACTACAATCTACTGTCTCCACGCAGTTATGGGGATAATATAGCTTGCCGAAGATAGAGTTTTTCATTAACACGAAATATGCCGGTGTTAACTGGTAGAGTTGTTATCCCAGATTTGAGGGATTGATTAATTTTATCACAGAAAAACATTCACATGGCACAGACATGTGATTGTCGATAGAAATGCCATCACAATTGGAACTAAAACCCTAATTTTCTGTCCTAATTAATTGATTTTTTTAATTGTGAAAAATCTCACTTATGAGTTACTTTATAAATCTTGACGACAAAATTTGATTGAATTATGCAATAAAATGGTGCAGCTTTTAGTCAGAGACTGACATCACATGGAACTACCCAACATGTTTTCTGGATTGTTTATTTCTTCAAGAAAACTGGACCAGTCTTTTTTTTTTTATTTGTCCTAGATTTACTATTAGATATGTCTATACTGTAACTTTGTGTGTGGTACCCTCTTTTTTTTTTTTTTTTTTTTTTTTTTTATTTATTTATTATTTGAGTTCATATAAATATTTGAACAAACTACGGCAACTCCAGTAAGGTAAAATTAAATTACGAAAATTCTTTTTAATTTTAATTGATTATAATTACCTCTCAATTATGTAATGTAATATGAAAAAAAATCATTTTTCAGTAGATAAATTTGACACCGACCGTAAAAGTGGATGCGCAAGACAATACATAGTTGATGGGTGGTTGTAATTACCCAAACAACCGGGGTTCTGTCGTAATTTGACTTTAGCTTCAAAGGGTGGTAGTAATCTGCCTAAATATTTTGATAAAGTGTAGAAGTCGATTTCCGTGAATATCTTTTCTTTGAATTTAAGGAAATATTTTTGGTACTATACAAAGGGTTTACTAAAATCGAAATAATTTAGAACCAATTTTTTTAAAAAAAATTCACAATAAAATTTATAAAGTTTGTTTGTATTTTTTTTTTTTTTTTTAATTTAATTTATTAACCTTCGTTTGGAATTGGAACTATTTAAATAGTAATTCCGTTTACTCAAAAAAAAAAAAAATAGTAATTCTGTTATTATATAATTTAAAAAAAGGTTGGAAACTTTTGGGCCGAATTAAAAATACAAAAGTTAATTAGTTAATTAGTCAGAGAATCTGGGCCAGAAATACTATGATATATACAATATACTAGAGTGGGCTTGTACACAAATTGTTTCTTCGGCCCATTGAAAAAAGAAGAAGAAAATAAAAAGGTGGCCACAGGGTTAGGATCGTCAAATTGCAAGAGAGCTGACGTTGCTTTGACGGCGGTGTAACGTCATTCCTTTAAGTTAAAAAATGGTGGGAGATACTAGGTGGGGCCCACTTCTGCTTTTTAACCTTTTGTTTTGTTCTTTTTATCTCTACACTTGAGAGTGAGGGAGGATTTCCCAATACCCACGGCATTGAACGGCGCCGTTATATTTGGCAAGAAATTAACGATCCAAATATCCAACTAAACTTAGTGTGGTCACCTAAATAGAACAGTTTATTTATTTTTAGTTGAAGCAAATTTCTTAAAATGAATATAAATAGTTTATGAGTTTATTATCTAAATATTTAAAAAATAAGACGTAATAGCTTATCAGATATACTAGTTTAAGGAACGGAAACTCGACCGATGCCCTGTAATGTTAGCAACCACTTCATATCGTAATTAGAATTGTTTTAAATATGTAAAATTTGTCAACCAATTTCACTATTTTAAGGTGAAGAATGAATTAATATATAGCGAGAATATTGTATTGTTGGAAACCTGCTGTCACATATTTTACTTATATATATATATGATGCATACAATCTGATCTGATGGATTATTATATGGCATCTTCTAACCACAATCATGTGCACACACAATTTTTTTCCAATTTTTTTTTTTATTTTTCGTATTCCAAGATATTTGATGAAAACAGGCGTCGTAAGTTAAGATTAGTCAAAATAAGATTAAATAATTTTGTAAAAAAATAATTGTACTATTGTACATTGGTGGTCAAGTAAATAATCTCCCGATTGACCAATATTATAGCCATTTTTTTCCCATAATTGTGGGCAGGTCCAAAAAGTTATCGAACTAACCATACATCGAATAAACTTTAATTATTTAGTAATCGTAAATAATTTTACCAACTAAACGAAGCCGACATACCGCAATAATGGAACACCAAATTATAGTACCCTTTCATAACAGCAATCTAAATTAAGTAAAACCTACATTCTTAATTCAAATAAAGCACATAGAATTACAATTTACAATCAAGAAATTAAACTACCCTAGCTAGTGGCTAAGTTATCTATATATACTTATAAGCAATTAGCACATAGAGTTGTGTCTACCCTTTTCATTAATTAATTAATTTTTTTATTTAATGTATTTTTTCAAGATTCAACTTTTATCACCATGCAATAAATCCAAGCACCTTACATTATTAACAATTAGACAAGTTAAGGTGAGTGGGAAATCTTGGAGATCACATAAACTTTTTTCCAATATCCTATGTTATCTTCTCGTAATTAATGTATTTTTATAAGTTGGTCTCCACTTAGACTAAGTAATTAATAGTTTAACTAATCACACAATTAGGAAACCAAGCCAGATCCAAGATTCCTATTCGTCAAGAACTACGTATTATATAATCTATGTTGGGATGGCAGTTTACTGTTTCCATGCCATTTTTTGTGGCTGTTTAATGTGAAGACACGTGTACCAAACACAATTTTATGTCTGGATTATTTGTTGTTCAATATACAAATTTAGTTCATCACCATAATTAGTTTACATACTAAAATATTGATAAATCAATCGAGCGTGACACTAATTATGTCTAAACCTAATATATATATATATATATATATATATATATATATATATATATATATATATATATATATATATAATTGATGAAGCCTAAATGACTCAATCACGAAATAATAGAATAAAATTAAATTGAATGGGCTTAGAGTAAAAAAAAACCTAAACGAGAGGAAGCCCAAACGTTTCGAGAAACCTACAAAACAGAGCGTCGGGGAAGGATTTTTCGGTATTAGCACTCCGACAGTCAAGTCAGTTGGAATCGTAAAGAAAATGACATACATGTATAGCGAAAATAAGTGTGCGTGTGTATGGAATACTATAGAGAATTGTCTTTCCCTTGTGTCTCAAAACTGTATTTATACTTGTTGCAAGGATGGAGTGGTGGGATCGCTGCGGACAGTACTTGCCTGTTGAGGGCGGGCAATCTTTTTCCTTCGGGTCTGAATCAGTTTAATGGTGCGAGCTTGCTAGTGTGGTCGCTTCTGGCTCGGTCAATGTCATTTTAACAAGCTTTGCGGCCTTTCTCTAATACACCCGAATGTAATCACATCAATCGTTTATCCACCTCACGTAGGGTTAGTGACCGGCTTTACGGTGGATTAGTGAACAAATTTGAAGTAGATCTGACCTGTCTTTTAAATTTGTTGTCGGATCCTTATTATTTTGGGCTTCTCGGGGCAATTAAGCCCATATCAATAATATTTTTTTATTAGTGCCCATATCAAATAATATATGTGATTATCAATAATATATGTGATGTAACACCTTTAGTTAAATAAGTGATGTTTATTCACATATCTCCGATAATAATGGAATTGCATTAAACTAATAAATCAACAAAGCTTGCGTGGATCATGTACTCTACTTTTAAGTTGTTTTTAGCAATAAACAATGTTTAATTATGGAATTAATTACTCAATGACTTTCTATAAATAAGTGGGGCTGTAACATATATCACTCTCAAACACGGCACTCGATGGGCCCCCTATTCAAATTATTTACATAAATAATTAATTAAAAATCAGGATGCCAAACTTTATATTAATAGGTCTAATTAATTGTTCCCATAAAAAAAAAGGTCTGATTAATTGTTATAATTAAAAAAATAAAAAATAATTAGTAGTAAAAAATAAATAAAAGTTAAAGCATGAAAGTCATAAAAAAGGTCAACTGTGGGCTTTTAGTCATAAAATCGGCTGTCACCCTCAATTCAATTTATTGCATCATTTAAAAAAAAAAAAAAAAAAAGCCCAACAATACAACCCCCATACACCACAGGTGCCAAAAGTCTTTATAATAATCAATTAATAATAAAAATAATAATAATCAAAAAATAAATAAAATAAATTTGTTTTCTTGAATTTTCTTTGCCCCAAAATCCTAGATCTCTGGTTAGTTCCAATTGGCCCCAATATTTCCCATCTCTCTCTTCTTTCTCTCTCCAACACTAACTTCCGGTCTGCCACCACCACCACCACCAGTCCACCACCACTTTGAGCTCAAATCTTGGAGCAACTTTTTATTGTAGATAGATAAAAAAGCCATCTTTATTTTTTAAAAAAAAAGTGAAAAGTTCTTAGCACACACAAAAAGTATACATGTGTAGAAAAGAGCCTCTGGCTTTTTGCTGATTGTTTTCTTGTTATTCCGTTTTAACTAATTTCTGCTCCACCTTTCATTTTTCATTTTTTTTTTATTTTTTTATTAAATGAATAGCAATCATAATAATCAGCAGCAGCAGCAGCAGAATATGCAGGCGGCGGGGGCGGGATTAACGCGGTATAGGTCGGCGCCGAGTTCTTACTTCGCCAACCTCTTAAACACTCCGGCCGGCGCCGACGGTGGGTTCGGCGGCGCCGGCGATTTCGAGGAGCTTTTCAACGAGGCGCGGGCTTCGAGTCCGGAGACGCAGAGGATCTTCTCTAGGTTCATGAGCAATTCTGATGATTCCGTTCGAGAGAGCTCCTCCCCTTGTGTAATGACCGATTTGCCCTCACCGTCGCCGTTGAATCCACAGTTTTACCCGCCGACGAAGGCGGAGCCGGAGTTTGAGCAGCGGTTGCAGAGGCAGCGGAGCAATGATTACTCCGAGCCTGTACACTCTTCTGCTATGGACGGGGAGTACAACAGAGTGCTGGGCTCGTTCAGCTCCAGCCACGTGGCACACATGAAAATCGAACGCGCCGGCGCCGGCGGCGGTTCCGGTCTCATTCGCCATAGCAGCTCACCTCCCGGCCTGTTTGCCAACATAAATATCGACAACGGTATTTTAATTTTAATTTTTTTTTTATTTTTAATTTTCAACGGCCACAATTTTCTGAATTATTCCATTTAATTTGTGTGTGCTCATATTTTTATATGCATTTTTTCTAAATTATGTATAAATTCTTGTTTTATATCATATTTTACACAATCACTGAATTTGTGTGCTGAAGATGTTTTAGAAATTCATTACAGAATTCGGAACAATGCGAACCTTCGGAAGCGGCAATACTAATAATAACAACGCAGAAGCTTCGATTTCATCTTCAAGCAGATTCAAGAACCAAATGGATTCGATCGACGAAATTGAAAACAAGGGAATCGGAGAAAATAATTCTTCCGATTACATCACGGGTTTCCCCATGAACGCTTGGGACGATGATTTCCTCAACGAATTAGCTGATAACGACAACAAAAGATTTTCCAATAATGCAAATGATCAGGTTTTCGGGTTATATACTATAGTCCATTTTACTTATATATACATGTTTAATTAAATAAATAGTAATATAATTTGAATTGAAACAGAGCAATGAAGGTGGAAATAATCGACCGACAAATCGATTGTCGCATCACCTAAGTATGCCCACGAGTTCTGCCGAATTATCAGCGATGGAGAAGCTTTTGCAAGATTCGGTTCCTTGTAAAATCAGAGCCAAAAGGGGCCACGCTACTCACCCTCGAAGCATCGCCGAAAGGGTATTATTATTATTTTTTTTTTTTTTTTCGACTAAAGCATAAAAAATGTATTAAACGAAGAAAAATAAATCGTTACAGGTGAGACGGACCAAAATTAGCGAGCGAATGAGGAAGCTTCAAGAACTTGTGCCTAATATGGAAAAGGTAATTAATCAATTAATTAATGAATTAATGATGATGTAAGAAATTAGTTGGAATCTTTTTTTATTTTGTTATAAATTGAATTGGATTTGTAATAATGCAGCAAACAAATACATCTGATATGTTGGATTTAGCAGTAGATTACATTAAGGATCTTCAAAGACAAGTAAAGGTATGGTGTCCCCAGCTAGTGTGACTTAATTTACAGACAACTTTTTGTCCTTTCTTTTTGACTCTCTCTTTCTAATTCACAGACACTTTCTGATAATCGCGCAAAGTGCTCGTGTTCGGCTAAACATAAACCATCGTAATAGATTGATCATACGCGCCTCAGGGGTTGTGTTAAGATGATTATTTTCTTCGCCGAGAAAATACAGTTTTACGATATGATCGATGGGGTGAAGGGCAAATCGGTCATTAGTCTCGTAGTGTATAACGAATTTAGATTATATTAAAAATATTTTGTGTGGGCTTAGCTTGTTTTTCCTTTGGTTGAGAATCAATTGTCTAGATTGATATGTCTTCTTGTGACATACTTTAGGGTTGTGAATGATTATGTCAAGTGTTACCATTATTTTGTGTTGAAAAGGAAATATGGCATAATATATAAAGGGCAAGATTCAAGAGGACTTGTTATTAAAGAAGATTAATTGAAGTTATATTTTGCAAATAAGTTTTGGAGATGCTACACGCGATGAAATATATACCGGATGATCTGGAATAATTGATCTACATATAACAGTTTATATATATGCTTAGGCCCCGTTTGGTTGACTAGATAAAATTAGCCAAGATAAGATTAAATAATCTAATGAGACCCAATTATTTTATTGGAGCTTGAAAGGTCCAACAAAAAAAACTCATTAAAAGGCAAGATAAGCCAAGATAAGACAAGATAAGCCATGATTATATAATTTTGGCGGGTCGACCCGGCAAGTTATTGAGGATACCAAACATCAAATTAAGTCCAACTAAGGCTTATCTTGGCAACCAAACGAGGCCTTAGTAGATAGTTACTTATATAGAGATATACGGCATAAGACTACCGATGTGTTATACCAGATGAAGCATCTCATAGACCTTTGCAACTTGCAAGTAATTAAAGTCCTTTTAACTGTCCTTTTACTTGGGGATAATGAACGAGCTGAGCTGAGCCGCGACTCGACAAAATGGACCGGAGATCGAGCTCGACTAGTTCACACCCCTACTTTTATTCAAACGTGCGGCATTTGAGAAAATGGAGGGTGTGTTTGCACTTAACTGTGTTCCACTATTATTTTCAATCCCATTTACTCACATCTTTCCATTTATAGTAAGTATTCCATTATGTTTGATGTTTCATCCAAAAACCATATCCAGACCAAAAGCGTGAGTCGATAAACCACGACTTAAGTATATAAGTATTGGTTCCTCTGTAAAGTGTCTTGTCACGCTTTCTAAATTCTTGAAATCTTGTGCTTTTTTTTTCTTAAGGATTTTTTTTGTTTTGAGCAAGCATATTAATTTTTAAACATATTATATATATATATATATATATATATATATATATATATATAATTTTTTTTAATATGTAATTAAAAGATGAGATATTGGATGGTAAATTGGTAATACAGAAAAGAAAATAGTAAAAACAAAGTACTTTATGATGGTGGAGAATTAATTGTGAGTTGACGTGTACAAAAGATGACCCTTTGAAAACCCTTTGTGGATGTGGTGGGCGTGGAGAAATTAATAATGAATGGTCAACACTCAACACAACCTATATATACTACAAAATTAATGGGCCTATCCTTATTTATGCTTCCACCAATAAAAAAAATTAAATAAAAAAAATAAAACAAAAAAATAAAAATAAATCATAGCCAAAGGGATTTTAATAAACTCTAATTTCATGGATGGGAAAGAAATGGAGCATCTCCCACCGTTGATTGTTGGACATCAAATTACCAAATCAAAGCCCAAAAGTAATTTTAAGTGGCCCAATTGTTTATTTTAATCGATCCACTAAAATAAAATTAGGCCCAGATCTGGAAAACCAGCCGAATATTCTCCTAAATATTAAATAGAATTTGTTTTTCTTTTTCAGGCATAAAATATTAATAAATAAATAAATAATAATAATACTTAGTTAAGGGATTTAAAAAAAATAAAATAAAGAAGACTGCGCGCCACCAATCGTCTTTAGTATTTCATCGGTATTAACCAAATATTTTTCACTGGTATTTACTGCTTACGAATTTTCCCTCCCAATTATGAATTTCAAATACATTTTCAAATTCCCACAAAAAAATAAATCAATTAAATTAATTCCTCAGAAATTAAAAAAACAGAGAAATTTCCTCCAGGATTTTCTCAATCAGTAACACAAAAGCTTCAATCATGGATTCAGACGACGAAGAATCCGGATTCGGTTCCGATTTACCCCATTCGCTGGTCAATCTAACTTCATTTCCTTGCTCTGTTTCGCCTTCCCCACGCCGGCTCTCAAGCTGCTTCATGCAGCCGGCTGAGCCGGTGAAGCCGATAAGGTCGCAGCTGGCTTGGGTGTCCCTCCAGGGCCGGCTCGTCGGAGCCGAGGAAGCCTGTTCGGCTAGGACCGTCGACAAATACGGCGCACTCAGCGCTGAAGAGGCAGCGGCTTGGGAGGTTTTTACCCCAATTCAACGGGTGTTGATTGTGGCTGTTGCCGCGGCGGCGTCCGCCAACTCCAACAAGAATATGCAGATCTCGCGGCTGCTAAATTCTGTTCAACTCAGGGTTAGTTATTTATTCATTTATTCTCTGGCTAATTTCGGAATCTAAGAGTCTTAATTACCTTTTAACGCATTTTTTAGTTGATTAATTCAAGTGAGTTTCGTTAATTATCAGCTAACCTGTGCTTATGTTTTTTTTTTTTTTTTTTTTTTTTTTTTTTTTTAAAAATTTTTAATTGAAGTTAATTAATTAATTAATTTATAATTCTTTTGAATAAATTGTTTCTGCAGGACCAAGTACTTTTAAGCATGCAACAAAAGCTGGACAATCTATGTGAGCAGGTGAATTATTCCAATCAGCCTGAAGTTGTGTTGTCTCAAAGGGAATGTGATTGCAAGCCATGCCAACATCATAATTTACCGCCAAACGCTTCTTCGGTAAAATCGCTTACTATTAATTAATACCGTCTTTTAATGATCCTATCGTACGTAACAACAACACATGTATAGTCTACTACGTACTCTGCAACTGCTTAAATTGGTTACGCATACTTTCTTTATTTTTCTAGTTTAATACTTCAAGTAAAGGATTACACGAGGGTGAGGTTTTCCGGTGTTCAGTTCCTCTTCCCAATGAGGCGGAGCCAGACGAGCGTCGCATGTCTGATTTGTCTGATTGGGCTCCTAGTGTTGCTTCTTCTCTTGATATTCAGGTATATTTCGTTTTGTATTTAAATTGAGTTAAATGTTGCATTCAATCATTGCACGATAATGCAATCGAGTGCATAATAAACTGTTGCATCTGAATCGACACTATGGAATTGTAAATTATCCGTGACACAGATACGTATTATTGGAAATTTAATCTTATTTATTTTCTTATCGTTCCTCGCAGTTGGAAAATTTTGGAATCGGATATGATATTAATAGTCTTCGGAGGGAGTGTGAAGAGAAGGATAACACTATCAATGAACTCTCGACTTTTCTTCAGTCATCGGAGGTTTTAGGTTCAAAGGTAACGTTCTACACTTGTTAAGCTGTGTTGTTGTATTTACTATCTTTTTCTTTTCTGTTGCTTATTATTACACCGTTTCACTTTTGCAGAGGATAGCAGAACTGGAAGATATCATCCGCAGGAAGAACACGATTATCAACAAGCTCCGAAAGGACATAATAGTTCTGGAACAAAAGGTAACGATTCATCGCGTAAAACCTAAAACTATGCCACGTTGCAATATATTATACACTAAAATTTACTCTGATTTGTTCTGTGACGAACAAAATAATTACGATCAGGTGGTGAATCTAACGAGACTGAGAAGATCCTCTTTCTCATCAACAAGTACAAATCTGCAGCATCCCCCTGTAATGGCAGATAACGTACTGTACGACATGGATCCTTCGTCTTCTGATTCAGACACCTCTCCTAGGAACCATAAACAAGATATGGGGTTGAAAATGCAAGAAATCTCTGTTCATACGAGTGAGAGAGCTTCGATGCAAGATGTAAAATGTGGTCGGAATAAGACCTCGTCGAATAAATCACCTAATTCTGTTACGACTTTGAAACTGAAGAATGAAACAACATATGCTAGCGGAGAAAATAGTGGCACAAGACGAACTCAAGTCAAGCCCAAGGAAGTAGCCGAACATAAGAGATGGGCTTAGTAAGTATTCTCTCTTTTCGTAAGCTTCAAGTTCTGCACTTCATTCGACATAGCCATGATCCTGATTCGAAGAAACGTAGAGTATATATTCCATGAGTTTATTACTGTATTAGATACATCAATGTAATGAAACGAATTTGTTGCCTTCGATAATATATTATGGTGGACTCCGGTGAGTTGGATGCTACACGGTTATTTACACTGGGTGGATTTGAATCGTATATTTGATTAGATAACTACTCACTAAGCACACATACATGGATGTGTGTGGTGAATATGCGTAGATCTACGGTTCAAATCCATCCAGTGTAAATAACCAGGTGTAGCATATGCTTTCGGTTTTTTGAATTACTAAAATATTTTAGGACTATAATTTTGAAAAACATTTATATATATATTTTTTGTAACAATACACGCATTTAGAAGATTAGAACTTTGACTCGAGATACTTTGTCCAAATCTTGGAAATTATGTATTTATATATATATATATATATATATATATATATATATATATATATATATATATATATATATATATATATATACACAAATTGGTCTACTTGTATTTTTCTATTCATGCTAGTGACCATCATAATCAATGTAACAGTTGATATATTTTCAGTTCAAAATAAACTATTAGTCTACAGATTTTCCCATCTTGCAAGTTGACTTATTTTAAAATTTTCTATATTTTTATATATATAGTTTCCCTATCGAAAATTGAGTTAATATATTCTTTTATAAATTCTGATTTTGTTTTTCTGGAACAATTATCAAGTATCTGATATATAAAAAAATAAATAAAAATATATACATATATAAAAATGTATGCACACAAACACACATTCAACTTCCAATCATATTCGCCTGACTTTTCCTCCATCTCTATATTTACTCTGTATATATATAATAAAAGAAATGAGTTATCACAACACAAAACCTTCTTACCCGCCTGCTAAATACCACTTATGCCGATGGTGGTTTTGTCTCCATTTTAGGCACACATACATACATATATACGATATATATATATTTATATATTCATCGGAAAGAGTTAAGAAAACGTTCATTCCTCCCCACAGAAAATGCCGATGGATCTATCACGTCTTTCGTCGTCTTCCTCCGACAGCTCCCGGTTCTCTGCAGTCAGCTCATCGCCTTCGTCGAAAGGCTCCGCCGCAGTCGTTCTCTCGATCGAATGCTTAAAGGGGAGCTCCAAAGCCGACGAGTGGACCGGCGACATGCTTCAGACCGGCGACATAGTCGAGGAGCTCAGAATCGGGAACATGATTGTCAAATCTCCGTTCAGGAACGGAAAATCCGGCGTACAGAAAGTCCTCCACTCCTCGTACAAGCAGAAGGAGACGTCGATCCGTGTCCGGGTTCGGCGCGTAGGCGCCGAAGAGGACGAGTTCGCCGAGCTGCAGGCGTGCTTAGTCCCCGGCGACCAGCTTGTCGGGAGGAAGCAGTACGTCCTCCGGGCGATTGACGATCCGAACTACGCCGTCGGATTCGTTGATCGGACGGAGAGGGACTGCTTGAATTTGCAAGGTTAGTACAAATTTTTTTAGAAATTGTCTCCGAAGTTGACTTTTTTTTTTTGGCTGTTTGGAATTTTAGTTGGCAGGCTTCTTTGCGCACTGTTTGATTAGCTTTAGGCAAGGGACAAGCCTGAG
>NW_012192829.1:2247913-2275033 GCF_000504015.1 Erythranthe guttata
AAAAAAGAGGGGCCCGGGGAGGGGAGAATACTGAGCCGGGTACCGTGGACCACAGTGCATGTTGATGTTGAAATTATTTGGTTGTTGAGTATAATTAAGACAAAAAAAAAAGATTAAAATAAAATAAAAAAATCAAGTCAGCATTTTATTTGGCAAATTACTTTGTCTGTGTTTTTGTTCACATTGAATTCTTGCTGGAGTAATGAACCTTGTGATGCTTTTGCATAAGTGTGGTTTTTAATTAGTATTAAAGATTGTGTTCCAACTTGATTCGATTAATTATGCGCCGAATCGAGCTCTGAACGAAACTTAACCGAACCGAACTCGAATCGAGTTCGAGTTCGAGTTCGAGTCCGAATTGAGTCTATATATTTATAAGGGCGTGAATTACGGCCACCTTGAGGTATGATCAAATTACGAAAAAACCCCTCTGGTTTGGGTAATTACAGCCACCCCTCCTTTTAAATATATTAGATAAAATTTATGTAATTCGCTTATTTACTGAACCAAATCGTATATTTAGGTCGGTAAACGGTATGAAATGTTGGCGTACCGAAATTTCGGTTCGGGTTTACCGAAATAACATCAATTAATTTACCTATGGAGGGGTCTTTTCGTAAGATTATATATAGTTGAGGGTGGTTGTAATTACCCAAACAAGAGGGAGTTTTTCGTAATTTAACCATAAATTAGGGGTTCGTTGTAATTTGGCCTAAGTAGTAAGATAGTTCTTTCTATCTTTCTTGTATGAAATAAATGTCATCTGATTATTTCCAATGAAAGAAAAAAATGTCATCTGATTTGTATCAAATCTGTACAAGTCTTTATTTTAATAGATTGTTCAGAGCTACACGTAACCGCATCCCTTATTTCACGGATTTATGAATTAAATTAAGTTCAAATTAATGGTGGATCAAGGATTACCAAAACTTAATACAATACTTTAATCCAAATTGTACTTTTTTATTCTTTCCCTCTGTTGGATTTTTTCTAGATCCACTGTCTTAATTGGTCTCTTTTTTCCCCATATATATATATATATATATATATATATATATATATATATATATATATATATTGATCTTCGTTTACATCAACGTTGCCATGTTGCAATATTCTTTCCCCTATATATATATATGTAAGAGTAAGAGGCATATAGGAATTCGAGAATACTACAATTTATGTAACCAAGACATGTATACCTATAATTGAAGCAAATATGAATTAAATAAATCATTAATTAATTTAAATTATCAGTTCGAATTAATTTCCCATGCATTTCCATAATCACACTCAAAGTGCATTTATTAATATCAATTGAACTCACCACTTTGCATGCCTAGAAACTTTTTTTTTTTTTTTTTTTTAATTTTAGCTGATAATTTATAATTAATTAATTAATTTGGTAATTAATGCAGCTTCTAGAACCTCAAGGATGGTGAGTGCACTCGAGAAAGCTCCGCTCGAAGATGGTTACGTATCGTACCCATGGGAGCATAGAATGCACGAGATGCTCTCGGTTCCGAATTCAAGCACATTCTATTCCATACTCTTGTTGCCAAAAGCGGTCGACAAAGCCGGGTCCCGCTACAACGACCTTGAGGACACCCTGGCTCGGGCCCACGCATGGATCAACGCTTCTCAGGCTTCCGGTGTTCCTATCGTCTTCATGAACATTCAAACCGAATCCCTACTCACCAAGGTGTATATTGTTATATATATATATAATTCGAATATGCTTTCATCATAACTATATATCGTTCAATTATTATTATTAATTCTTTTTAATTTTTTTTTTGTAGATATCGGGAGATACAGCTTCTTCTACGGTGAGTGCTGGATCGCTTGCTGACCTGTCGAACCTTGCAAACACGAGCATCTACGGTTTTGAGGACTACCACGGCGTGGACATTGGCGTTGTGAGAGGCGTTCGTCTATGGTTCTCCGCTCTCGCGGGGGAGATTCCAGTTGAGATCAAAATCAACGACACCGACACCAAGCTCGGATTCACCATCAGCAGAACCGAAGAGGTACCTTTATTGGAACAGAAAATTTCCGATCCGAATATTTATGATTTTGGAAAAATAGTTTCTGTTGCAAATTCCGGAAGTTCCGATTCCGATTTTTGTGATTTTTTTTGAACGGAGTTGGAATACATATTAGATTCTGAATTTCGATTCGGTTTCAATTTCCGAAAAAAAAATTCTCATTTTCTTTCCCGAATATTACACATTATATATTTTTTTATTATTAAAGGTGACTAAAATAGAGATTTCTTCATTCCGATTTTTTGGTCTGCAGGGGTTCATATACATATCGTCTGTGGTCGAAGCAGACAACCCTTCGGAGCGATCGGGATTGAACAATCTCTACAAACAAGCATCGCAAGCATCAAGATTGCTCGTGGTTTCAAGAATATCGAACCGAAAGGTGCTCCCGTGGATGGTTTCTCCCGCGGGCGCAATCCGGTGCTTCGACACCGTTTCTCTCAGCCAAAAACTGTCGCTCCACCGCCACGCCAGGATGGCAATCATAGTGCACGTCTTCTTGTGGGACCGGAGGGTGAACTACGCTAACGTGGGCAGCATCCGGGCCCGGGCCATGTCAACGTCAACGTCAACGTCAAGCCCGCCTAATTTGGAACGGCCCGCTAATCAGAGTCAGGTGGTGCCGCTGGAAGTTGACGACCAAGAGGATTTGGAAGATGACTATGAGATCGAAGTTAGCGACGAGCCGGATATTACGCTTGAACGGAATAATGCCGGCGAGTTTTCGTTCCGTTTGCGCGATTTCGGTCTTACGGATAATGGTGTGTGAAAATGTGACTTATTATTATTACTTTTTTTTTTTTTTTGTGTGTTAATTGTTGGTTTTTGTTTTGGGGGTTTAATTTGAATTTGGATGTGTATATATATATAAATGATGCTATATATGCACTTGTGATAGTTGTTCATATAGTTGATTCAAAATCCAGGTGTATTATTGGCATGGCTTGTGCCTGAATTCTGTTACACTCAATAAATAACTTATATTAGAGAATTAAGTTGGTATCTATCTTCATTATTATGGGTAATGTTTAGTATTTAGGTGGTGTTTGCAAAAACTTTTTGAAAGTGATTATGAACTTTTTTTTGCTCATAATCTGTTTTCAGGTGTTTGCAAAATCAACTTTTGCTTTTGTTTTTTTTAAAATAATCTGCTTTAAGCTATTTTTTTAAAAGTACCTCTAACCCTACTTTTCCTATTTAAGTTCATTTTCCGGAATATTTACAAACACCCTCAACTTTTAGAAATAAGCACTTAAAACTGACTTAACTCACAATCACTAACTTCTACTTTTAAATAATAATTTGCAAATAGCACCTTAGTATTTAATATTTAATTTGTAATATTTAACAGATTTTGAATTATAAGTGAAAAAATCAAATTAAGTTTGGATTACACATCTGGTGACTGGCAATATCTGATTTGGGCTGCCCACAACAAACTGAAACACCAAGGCCCACAACAAACTGAAACACCAGAAACTCGCAATCGACGGTTCAGATTTTCCAAAGGAATTGCAGACATTTGTCTTCCTATTGGCTAGTCTTCCCGCACGCGGATAGTGATCATAACTTTCCAGATCAAATCTCGGCCCTTGCTCACAATTAATCCAACGGCATACACAAACACAACTACTCCCCCGAAAAATTATCAAATTCCCCCAAATATTTCAAAACCCTCCCGCTCAGATTTTCACTCAAATCCCCATTTCACAATCCTATAAATCCCTAACCCCGATCTCACTCACCGCATCATCCCTCATTCAATCATCTGAATCTCATATAATTCTTCTATTCCAATTCATTAATTAGCTGTTAATCTCCGATCAATGGCGCGTACTAAGCAGACGGCGAGAAAATCCACCGGCGGCAAGGCGCCGAGGAAGCAGCTGGCGACGAAGGCGGCGAGGAAATCCGCCCCCGCCACCGGAGGAGTCAAAAAGCCCCACCGCTTCCGTCCCGGAACGGTGGCACTGAGGGAGATCAGAAAGTACCAGAAGAGCACAGAGCTGTTGATCAGGAAGCTTCCGTTCCAGAGGCTTGTCAGAGAGATCGCCCAGGATTTCAAAACGGATCTCCGCTTCCAGAGCTCCGCCGTCGCCGCTCTTCAGGAGGCGGCGGAGGCTTACTTGGTGGGTCTCTTTGAGGACACCAATCTCTGCGCCATTCATGCCAAGAGGGTTACAATCATGCCCAAGGATATCCAGCTGGCAAGGAGGATTAGGGGTGAGAGGGCTTAGGGTTTGATTTTAGGGTTTCGGATTTACTTTTCAATGTTGACGTTGATTCTGTTTTTTTATGATTAGTATAGAAATTAATTAGCTAATTGGTTGTGGTCGATCTTTGCTGCTAAGAATGTTTTGTGTTGAAATCAAAGTTTTTTTCAATTGGAAATACGCAGATACTCAGTTCGACACACATTGCGATATTAATTATAACTCGTAAGTATACGCTTCCGGAATTTACAATAGTCAGATCATATATGCTGTATGTATGTAAGAAAGCCAAACAAACAAACAAAGAAAGAAGAAAAACACGAGATGTGAAAGTGAAAAAGATCGACACAGCCAATAATTACGTAATTAGGATTTTAAGGCCAAAAGGGATCGTCCATATTGTTGTCGTGTTCTGTAGACATGTCCATGTTGAAAAGGGACTTGGGTTGATGATGATGAGAGCGCCTTCCCTTGGTTGAAGGGGATGGGTTGTCAGCGTTGGATGACAGCTGGCGCATACGTAGGTGCACGACTTCGGCCTGGGCGAGTGCCAGCTCAGCTTGTAAGGCGTCGATCTGTTGCTGAAGGGAAGATATAGCTCCCACACAGCCGTACACTGGGTCCCTCACGCGTGCATTTGCTTCGTACACCATTGAACTCACTGCATCCCCTCTTTGATGTTCCGGCAGTTCCTGCATGTGTTTTCAGTGTAAGTGTATCATCAAGAGAGAGAGAGAGAGAGAGAGAGAGAGAGAGAGAGAGAGAGAGAGAGAGAGAGATGAAAACCTGGAGCATCTTGTTGACATTGCTAGCACCAAAGACCTTATGAACACTGGCGAATTTGTGGGGCTCCTCCGCGGGAAAATAAGGAGCAAACAAGCAATCCTCCGCACATCTCCGCCTAAGAAGCTTGCAGGCTGCACATGGTGATGCCGCCCCACCTTGTTTTCTGCCGCTATCCTTCATCTCCACTTCAGCCTACTTCTAAGCTGTTATAAAATGTGTCTTCTCATTAAGTTCATATTTATATATAGGGAGGGAGAGAGTCAACAGAAAACATAACACTATTGCTAACTATAACTATGTTTGCTCTTTTTGGGATGCTACTGTACTCACATGTGCCATTTTCTTCGAAACGATCAAAAAGTGCAAGAAAAACAAGAAACGGGGATTAAGAGAAACCCGTGAAGGCGGAGACCGCATGAGGAGAGAGATCGAGAAGGAGACATTATTTCATTTTTGACAAAATAATTCGAAAATTTTCAAAAACCAACCAAATAAGTTTTTTTTTTTTTTTTTGAAGTTGGGAAATAATTTTGAAAAAAAAAAGTTGAAAGAAAGCTTTTGACTTTAGGGAAAATGGCTTTATCTTATCTGTTGGTAGTTGTAGAAGTTAAAGTAAAGAAATTGATTAGAGTTTTACTTTTTGACCATGGAGTAAAATGACTAGACCCGGGGGCCGGCCGGTGGGGACTAATTTTAGTTTGTCTCCTAGGCGTGGCCGGCTTGTCACACTGGTATAGTAATCATGGGGTTAACTAACCAACTAAAGGGCAGTTCTTTTTTCTTTTTTTTTTTTTTTTTTGTTTTTTTTTAACATGCGCGGTATGAAATTGAAATATCTTGTCGTGCAATAGTTTTTAGATTATACGAGAGATGTAACTTTATATTAGACGAATCCATGCATGAAAAGACGACAAATCAAATAGTAGTTACTGTTGGAATATAATGTATATTTTCAATTATTTTCGTTTTTTTATCGGCGCTGGCATAAATGAAAGTGTTATTGGTTTTGTATTGTAATCGCTTTTTGTAATGGTTTTAGTGATACGAATAGCGATTTCGTATTCTTAGCTCTTTGTTACCATTACAAGCACTTTTTCAATCTAATGAAATCAGATCGTTTTCTTCATCTTCCCCCTCAAGCGTTTCTTCTTTTTTCCATGTTGATTTCTGGATATTCGGTCGATTAATAGTTACCTTTACTAACAATCAAATCCTAAAAATTTAGTAAAAAAATTATTTTATGCTACATTCGTTGAAATTTATTGAGTTATCTTTTACTATACGACGTGTATAGATTCATATATATTTTACACGAGTTTATTGTAAATATCACACATTCTTAATACATTGATTTTGTTGTGGAAAATCAATAAAGAAAACATAATTAGATGTATCAATTACCAAATATTAATCAAGTACAATCAATAAGTATTAGTCAACCAGAAAAAAAAAACACCAAAATAAGATTGTACCCACACATATGCGTGACAAGAACTAAATACCTCCTACAAGCTGCATGATTATTTAAAATTTAAATTCTTAAAATTTATGATTGCAAAAACCTCATTAAGAATGCACTAATCATGTCATAAACACTAAATAAGCATGGGGCTTAATATTGTATTTTTCATGATCGAAAATAAATATTCCACAATAATAGTTTGATAAAATTAAATTTGTTAATATATTTCAAAGCATGAACTAATTATTATTCAATAAAATAGTTTCTTTCATAAAATAGCTGGGCTTTGCTGCAAGTAGGCCTTGTTTGTGTATATAGATTATTGGGCCATGTTTCAATTGGGGCCTAAAAGGGAAAGTTATTTTTATTAATTTAATTTTTTTTTTTAAATTTTATCGAATGTCACTGTAAATTGTGTAAATTATCGGGGGTATAATTTTTTCTTTTAAACAGTCCACGTCTCGTATCAAATAGAGTCCTTTTAGTTTCAACTTTCAACAATCAGAATCCTGGAAATTGACATTTTGCACCCTCAAATTACAAGTGTTTTGCACTTTGCACTCTTAAATTACAAAAATAGCAAAATGCACCTCTAGTTACAATTTCCCTGGGCAAAGTGCATCCTAATTCAACTTATAACTAAAAATGTGACCGGCAACCTGTTTGTGAGATGAATTTCCCATAAACCCTATTCCTTTTGAAGCCCTATTTTAACCAAAAACTGAATTAGGGTGCACTTTGTGAAGAAAATTGTAATTGGAGGGTGCATTCTGCAATTTTTGCAATTTAAGAGCGCACAGTGGCAAACACTTGTAAATCGAGAGTGCAAAATGTCAATTCCCATTAGAATCCGAATTTAATCTCAATGTCTAATTCTAATTCAAATAGACAAAACCTTCTCTACATATATAAACCAATAAACCTATTCACCACCACAAAAAATCACAAACGCATACATCATATTTTCTCTAGCCAAAGAATTAATTAATGGCGAAATTGTTCTTCTTACTTCTTTCTTTATGTTTCTTACTTTTATGCTGCGCACCAAGTTACACCAATTCTCACCAGATTTGCAAACTGGATCTGCTGTACCAATCACGCGACACGATTTCCGGCCGAAACTTTATCCGACAAGTCCCTGTCCATTCAATGTCCGGCCACTTGACTTCGATTTGTCTCGATCGAAAAGGTAAACATCTATTTGCAATGTATTCAATTGTGTTTCTTTTTTTGAAGATTTTTTTTCAATAATTCGTTGTCTCTTAATAATCATCAGATTGTAGAGGAAAACTCGGACGTGCACTTTCCTTGGTCGGAGAAGTTAGCGGAAACTACTACAACGACGCAATCTTACAAGGAAAAACAACTGAAGAATTGACGAGCATGGTACCCGATGTAGTTGACGCCACCATCGATGCCGCTAGGGTACGTACTACGTAACTAAATTCATCGTTATAATTATAACAAGTTTGTAACTATTTATATTTTTTACCATGTATATATATGATTATTGATTGATTTTGAAAATAATCATGCAGAAACTAATCAATTTGGGAACGACACGAGTAGTGATTCCCGGAAACTTCCCCATCGGGTGTTTCCCGATATATCAAACAGCTTCCGTAAGGAATAGCTCGACAGAATACGACGAAAACCAATGCGTGAAGCAGTTGAACGAATTCGCAAAGTACCACAACCAACAACTCCAGCAAGGAATCGAAAGGCTCAACGAAGAGAAGCCGCACGCTACAGTAATCTATGCGGATTACTACAAAGCTTACCAATATCTCCTTCGTTACGCTAGATTTACCGGTTCGTATACCTAATTCACTATACCTATATATTTTTTTATTCTGAAAATTTAATTATTAGAATCAATAAACAAGCAATAACATTGTTTTAACGGTTGGGATTGGACGCATGCAGGAATGGATACGGAAAAAGCGTGCTGCGGAATAGGAGGTAAATACAACTTCAACATGACAAGACGATGCGGAAGCCGCGGCGTACCGATATGCACGGATGCTGAACGGTACGTAAGCTGGGATGGGGTCCACTTGACGCAGAAAAGCCTCAAGATTATGGCTCGTTCGTTGCTCTTCAACATCTTCCCCAAGCTCCAATGCCGTTTCTGAACTAGTACTTTATCGTCGTAGCCATCATTCGAAATTCGAAACGACTGTTGTATTAGATCGAAACATATTTTTTTTTTTTATGATTCTTTATCACTAGTAAAAGCTTCAATATAATCTATTTAATTCACTTGATGAAAAACACTTGAACAACTTTTAATTTTTATAATACGTAATGAAATAAAAATGGTTCAGTCAAAAAATAAGAAATTCATGACTTAAGAGTTAAGATGAGGATGAGAAGGGTGATTTGGTAATTCACCACTTTCTCATGTCATCCTCATCACACACTTGTTTCTCTCTCATCCCCTCTCTCTCTTGTTCACATGCACTGCTTCAAATTTACTACATTTGATAACAAAGACAATGACAAAATCCTTCTCTCTCTCCTCTTTCTCTTTCTACAATATTCCTTGGCTCTCCCGAATCCTTCACTGGATATGATCTGCCTGCTAACCAAATCCAACCGTTCATCCATTTTTGCTGTCTTCTTCGATCTTTTACAAACTTACAATAAATTCTCAGACATCTCTGTATATCTTTTACCTTCCTTCTGCGTATCTTCTTCTCCCCTGTTTCTGCACTCTGTTAATGGCGGCGGCAATTACTTACCAAGAAGAACACGGCCACGCCGGAAACGGCGAAAGTGGCCGGCACCGGCGGGATATTCAAGCAGCTTTTGCTAAAGCGGCGGAGCTCCAGGCACTTCACGCCGCCGCCAACCTCAGCCTACCCTCCGCCTCCCCTGTTTCTCGCCGTCTCTCTTCCCAAGATTACCCTGTTTTCACCCCTGTAAGTATATGTTTGTTACCATGTTTAGGTTTTTCTTTCATCTATATATATATATATATATATATTTGTCTCTATATCCACAGATAGAACTTGCAGTACACTTGTCTGAATTACTATGAATTTAGTTGCCTATAATTTATTAGTCCTTTCCAATTCAATTTTCGATGTCTAAACAGAGTTATGAAGATGAACCACTCACCGGCTATCACCAAATTCTGTCGGATTATCGAAAACGCCACTCGAAAACTTGGGGCAACCGCGCTTTCGACAGCGGAAACATTCAAGAAACAATCTTGTCGGATCACGAAACGAATGCAAATGAATCCACACGAAAAGGGTTTTCTCAATCCGATCGAAATTCTCGAAATCCCGATAACCTCTCCAAGAACAGCATTAAATCCAACGTTATCGCCCCTTCAACGGATTCCCACTCCTCGCTTCACTCGCAATCGAGAAACAAAGGGACGAGCTTATCTTGGCTATTTCCGAAGCTAAAAACAAAGACGAAAAACGAGACGTTGAGGAAAGAGCTAATCGAAGCGAAGGATAGTAGAGATTCAGCCTTGATTGAAGTTGCCGAAACAAAATCGTCGCTCGGGGAACTTGGACAAAAGCTCGAGTACTTAGAGACTTACTGCGAAGAACTCAAACGGGCCTTAAAACAGACCGTCGAAATCAAGAATACTAGCGCAGACAATCCCATGCCGGTTAGCGACGAAGTAATGGTCGAGGGGTTCTTGCAAATAGTATCCGAAGCAAGAATATCGGTCAACCAACTCTGCAAGACTATACTCGGTCAAATCGGAGATCAAAACGAACACAACTCGTTGAATTCGCTCCTCAAACCCTACAAGCTCTCCCTACACTCGAAAAACTCGAAACTACTTCTCTGTCATTTGGAAGCCATTGTAAACCAATCGCTCTACCAAGACTTTGAAAACTGCTCGTTCCGCAAAAACGGGTCCCCGAGTTTCCTCGACCCCCACGAAGAACGCAGGTCCCGTTTCGAATTGTTTGTTAAGTTGAGGAACCTGAGCTGGGAGGAAGTTTTGAGAAAAGGGACGAGATATTACAGCGAGGAGTTTAGTAGGTTCTGCGATCAGAAAATGAGCGGGATCGTAGGGAGCCTCGGTTGGAATATTCCGTGGCCGGAAGATCTACTCCGATCGTTTTTTGTGGCGGGAAAGTGCGTGTGGTTGTTGCACTTGCTTGCGTTCTCGTTTTATCCGAATTTGGGGATATTGAGAGTCGATGAAAATCGGAGTTTCGACGGTTGTTATATGGAGGATGTGTTTGGGGAGAAGCAAAGAAAGAGTGGGAATAGTTGTAGGGTGAAGATTATGGTAATGCCTGGGTTTTATGTGCATGATCAAGTGATTAAGTGTAAGGTTCTTTGTAGATATAAGTAAGTGTGTGGAAAAGTGTGTTAGTGTGTCTAATAGAAATGCAAACGGTCGCGTACGATTGACGTGGGTCGACTGAATGAGAGCCTACATCTACCAAACGATCAAAGAGTAATATATTGGTCGAGGGTATTGCGTATTACATCAACTCTCAGCAATCAAATCGATTCGTAATCATTGGTTGCTTGATTTGCTCCGTTTGATTTTTAGCTACTTTCGATCGATGCATTCTTCGGATTCCAGAAGATTGAATTACGTATCAAGAATTCTGATTATTAGTACCTAAAACATAAAATGCGTAATATTATATTTATATTATTAGTGTAATTTTCGGAAAAGCAATCGAAATTTTCAGAAATTAAAATTGGACGGGAAATCGGAACTTCATATATTCTCCAATTTCAATTCGCAAAAATGAAATCGAAAACGATCAATTCCAATTTCATATATTTTTGATCCGAAAATAGAAAATATTGTTCCATAATGGGAAAATTTTGAACCCCTAATTTTACGGTACGGAAACCGTGGCCACGTCATCTATATGAAAAATATCTAATGCCCTTTCCACCTAATAAAGATATTTTTGAATTCACTTTTTCCATTAAAGAAAAAAGGCCCTACCACAAAAGCACTAAAATATCTCTCTACTCACACACTCTTCGAAGCTTCTGCTCACAACCACCGTACCGCCGCCCATGTCCACCACCTCCGACGCCACCCTCGAAACCCCAATCCTCGATTCCAATCTTCCTTCTCTCTTGCAGCGAGTGACGGAAGAAGGCGGCTACGCATTCGCCTCAATAGCCACTCGTGCCGCCGCCGGCGATGCTAGGGCGGCGGAGGCCGCCAAGGATATGGCCTGGGAGCAGCTCCACTCCGGCCCCTGGCACTCAGTCGGCCCCATCTGGCGCGACGCCTACTCAATGGCTAGCCTCCACGTGGCCAAACTCCATTTCTCCTCCGGGGAGTTTGACCTAGCTCTAAGGGCGCTTGATATGGGCCTCATAATGGGCGGGTTGACCCTAAGAGACGACTTGAATCTGTGCATTCGGAAAGTCAGCGCCGCCGCGAGGGCGAAGGAGTCCGGCGATAACTGCTGCCCGCAGGAAAAGAGTGAGTGGTATAGAGATTTCAACTTGGTGGAGGTAAGGTTCGTTTCTACTTCTCCTTCCCCTCTGTTTTCAAAAGTATGAAGCTGCTGTTCATTTCAGAAGAGTACAACTTATTAAAGATGGTGTACAACTATTTGATACGGATTGAGTGCTACTCAAATGTAATCGTTCCTTTTGTTTTCTCATCAGAATGAAACTGAAAGGAAGAAACAAATCATTTAGGCTCAAATGTAATTTGAAAAGATGATCTAATTGCAGAAGAAACTAACATTCAATCTAACGTTAAACTTTGAACATATATATTTTTTTCTTCTATTTTCTGAGAAAACGATGGGGCGAGCGCGGTTCAATGGTACAAAGTCGGAAGTTGTTGTAAAAGAACAAAGATCAAGAAAGCATTACAAGTGATTCGGAGGATCCAATCCGATTCGTTTTGGTTTTAATTTTTCGTATTGTTTATGCAAAACTCAGAAAAGAGTGATGATTTCTCTATGGTTTATCTTGAATTCGAACATGCAGGTAGTTAAGTTATTACCTGTGAGGTCGCTTTCGTGTAAGACGGTAGCAAAAAAGTGCAGACTTTCGTTGGAAGGATTCTTGCAAGAGCATTTCATCTCCGGTTCTCCAGTAATCATTAGCGATTCTATGAATCATTGGCCAGCCATAGATACATGGAATGACATGAATTACCTTAAACGGGTTGCAGGCTTCCGCACTGTTCCGGTTGAGGTATCTTTCCCATTCTTGAACTCGGGAGAATCTTTTTTTTATTAATGCTTTAGATTCTTCCGTTATTTATTTCGGAATATCAATGTGAAAAAATACTACGTAGGTCGGAAAAAACTACCTGTCACCAGATTGGAAGCAAGAGTTGATCACATTTTCCGAGTTTCTGGGGAGGATTCAATCGAGTGACCGTTCTTCTGCAAACTTGACGTATTTGGCTCAGCACCAATTGTTTGATCAGGCATGATCGCTTCGACTTTACGAACTGTATTTTGTTGTATTTTGGTACTGTAAAGTTCAGTTAAAAGAAAAGGAAAAAGTGTTTAAAAACTGTTGCATGTAAATGCCAGATACAAGAACTAAAGCAGGATATTGTAATACCGGACTACTGTTTTGCTGGTGGAGGCGAGATCAGGTCCCTTAATGCTTGGTTCGGTCCACCTGGCACAGTAACACCGTTGCATCATGATCCACATCATAATATACTTGCTCAGGTTTGCAAGATGTATATCTGAGGCCGTATAAATTTGATAGTGTCTTGGATTACGTTCACATTGCCATATATGTGTTTATTGATGTTGTCGGATATTTGCTCCTCCCTCTCTTTCTATTGAATATTGATATTTCTGTGTATACTTATTCTCAGGTTGTCGGTAAAAAGTATATTAGACTCTACCCTGCTTCTTTGTCGGAAGAGCTTTACCCTCACTCAGAGACCATGCTTTGCAATTCCAGCCAGGTAACTTGCTTTGCCCCAGCCGTTAATTATATAATTTGATCAACTGTCCTTTTTCTCTGCCTAAAGATTTTTTTTTTCGGTATTGAAGGTTGATCTGGACAAAATAGACGAGAAAGAGTTTCCGGGAATATCGGATTTGGATTTTGTGGATTGCGTACTAGAGGAAGGGGAGATGCTGTACATTCCTCCAAAGTGGTGGCACTATGTGCGCTCTCTCACTGCTAGTTTTTCGGTTAGTTTTTGGTGGAGTGACGAACTAAACTCGCCCGACTCCTAATTCCGTAGTTAATTTTAGGCATTCTCTTTCCTATTATTTTGTTAGAGAAACCGAGTTTGCGTTTTGCTAAACATTTTAGCTCAACATTTTTCGTATGAATCTGGTTTAGTGCAGTTACATTTCAAGGCAGTACTTTATGTTTTGCTTTTGGATATAAGCATTTATGTTTTATTAAATTTATCAGATTATTTTATTAAATTTATATTAAATTTAATATAGGGCACCTTACAATTTTATTCTTGCATTATAAACTCACAGCCAAAATAGGAGGCCTGCATATTTATTTCACAGTATTCAGTTCTGCGATTTCATCCGTACAACTTCTTCTTTCATGGCGAGCGACAGAGCACCGAGACAGCCGCCGTCGGCCACCACCACCCCCGGCATAGCGACCCCCCTACTCCCCACAAACCCACCTTCCCCAACCGTAATCCTCCCAAACTTCACCTTCCCACCTTCACCTTCGTATATATGCCCGAAAAGCAGAGCCTCTCTCCCCACACACCCGCCCCTTTCAATCTCCACCATCTCAGGGTTCAGAATCGCTCCCATCGTGTCCACGTAGACCCCTCCCCCCACCTCGATTTCCGATCCCATCAACTTCATCCACGCCGCGAAAAGCATCGAACCCATCGTCGTTTCCATGAAATACTCCCCTACCAACGTCTTGAAAGCCTGCCAGATCGTGTCCATGAATACCGATCTGCTCCACATCAGCGCAGTTCCGCCGTCTTTCTTCTTTCCGACGAGAACCCATTTCGCCGCCGCACAAGCTATTCCCGCCCATACCCCTGAAATCACCCAAAACAACGGTAGCGTCCAATGCAGTGGATATTTGTTTGCAGAAACAAGCACCCAATTTAGAGGGCGGGAAATTACGTATGCCAATACGAAATACGGCAAGAACGTCTGTAGCAACGGCTGCGCCAAAATGGACCATGATGTTTGGTACCATGTTCTTGCTAGTGTCACTCCTTCGCCTGAATTCGAATTCGAATCCCGTTTATGTGACATTGATGCTGCAACAGGACAGCCAGACAGGTCCACCTTGACGTCCGATTGCTCGATAAACGATCTCCACGCCTCCGGTAGTGGATCGTTGTTCCTCAAATGCTGGCAAATCTCATAAATCAACGAGCGGCCATGATCGATCGACGCGCTCTGCGAGGCCGATCTCGCCCTTATCACATCGACCTCTTCACACCTTAAGAAAGGATTGAATTCAAGATTCTCAGTCTGCTCTTTTGTGAGGTTCTCACTAATGACCACCTCTCCAACATCAACAAACGGGAACTCAACCTCGTCCCACGGTTTAGTACAATCAAGAGCTTCGTCTTGCGTTTCCACATCACGAGGCACAGGCCGGAATTGTAGCTGAAAAACGTATCGAACCCCATCAGGACAGCTCACGCGTGTCTGAAAATCATCAGCCAGAAACTGCATCGGACGTTTGTCATTGCTGTCACGAGGAATTGCACCCGTTTCTGGTGGGAGGATTCCTATTGGCTCAACCTTGCCCGAATCTTCGGTTATTCTCTCATCGAACGGCCTCAGCTTGAATTTCACATACATTTCGCTTCCATCTTTGAACCTCAACAGCCTGCATATGTTCGAGTAATAGTGAAGTTCGGTAAAAGTCTCTGCATTACGAAGAGAAGTCCACACGGCTTCTCTGATATGAGGTGCTCGTTTTACGTGCTCCTCTCTCGCGGGCAGCCCACAAACGAGCCACGTGGCGAAATCGGAAATAGTCCGTGCGTAAAACGCATTTCCCGTTTTCAATGTCAAGTCCAAGAGAGGGACTTCTTGAGAATCGGAGAAGATTCTAACAGCCGCTCCTCGTGCATCGATTCTTGCATCATCGTCAGCGCTCAAGCTGTTGCTGTGGCGAATTATTACAGGATACGTCTTCCCCGATCGGAAGATTTCGTGATCCGGCAATCCTTTGATTTCGTCGTACATTTTGAGCACTCCTTTACCACTAACTCCAACTCGATGGAAGTATCTTGTTCTGACTTTAAGAGTTGTGGCGGCGAGATTTGCGGCCAGGTTTCCGACGATCTTCTTGTATTTCATGTCCATCTCTTCAATACGCTCATCTAATTCGTGGGTTGTGTTCTTTATCATGACGGGAGTTTGGGATCCGATATAGACACCGCCTCTTTGAAGAACCGAATTCATCGGAGCAGCTGAAAGTGCACCAAGAATCACTTCTTTCTGTATAGTTGCACCGGGGAGGACAATGCTTTGGCTTCCAATTACCGAATTCTCCTGCACGTCAACTTCTCCTTTAACGAAACCATCGGATGAATAGAAGCCGGTGATAATCCGACTGAAGTCACCGAGATGAACACCGTTTCCGATCGACACGAGTTTCGGTTCCAGAACAGGGTTAATAGCCCTAACGGAGCAATGTCTCCCCACTTTTGCACCTAAGAGCCTCAAGTATATGCAGAAAGCTTCCGTTCCGGAGAGGAGTTTCGAGAATCTGAGATGGCAAGCGACGATGATTCTGTGGCGAAGCCACGTTTTTCTCGTGCTCGATTCGTTGTTTTTGGACAGGGAGTGGTTTATTAAGGATGTGAGCAAGATGAGGATCAATCCATGAGCTGAGTATGCTGTGGCGACATAAACGGAAAATGTCAACGGGCTGAGAGATAATGTACCGTTGACGATGATAGCGTATGCAACGATTGTGAGAGGCAACCAGTGGAAGGCACCGGCAATGCAGAGAAACATGAAGTGTTCGATTTTAGGACTCATTTGGCTTAGCTGGATATACATAAAGTAGAGGATTGCTGCTGAAAAAGAGCTTACGAACCCAACCACGTAAACTCCCATAAGATGATAAATGGCCGTTTGCGTTTCGTTGCTTTCTTTTCGCTGTTCTGCAATCTGAAAGCAATAATTTCAAAATATATGGCTTTATATATACATATATGTGTGTGCGTGTGTGTGTGTGTGTGTGTGTGTGTGTGAAAATTCTTACCTTATGAGTATTGTTAGACTTGATGTGTTTGCCTTCCTCAGTGACTTGCAACGCAGGTACGTCAGTACCATCTCGTAAAACAGTTCCCTTTTGGATTACGGCGTACGGACCAACCGAGGAGTTCTTTCCGATTCGTATCGGGCGGAAGCTCAAGATTCCGTTTTTGACCTCGTGGCTTTGTACTAATGCTCCCTCGGCAAGTACAGATCCATCTCCGATCGAAACTAGGGCAGGGTCAGTTATGTCAATTGTGTCCAGAAGCACCGACGAACCTATCTTGGCTCCGAACATCCGAAACCAGTAGTTTAGAAGCACTGTTCCTCGCAAATGCACAGCCAGCACCTTTGATGAAACCTCTTGAGCCTTGTATAGGGCCCACCATTTGATGTAATCGAGCGACCAGATCGAGGTATCGGGAACCAAAGCGTAGTTTGGTTGGAGAAACGAGTTCCCGAAAAGGGATATGCAACCGCATGTGGAAAGCATGCAGAATAACCAAGAAAGAGGTGTGAATGCTAGCGAAATAATGTACGGTGCGTATCCATTTATCGTCGTCATGAGGGCAAAGTTGGAAGATATCAACTTTGCGTATAATGAAATCGACAGATACGAAGGAAGGATCAGCAAAACCGAGACGTATGCGAGTGCGAGAAATTGGAGTACCATGGTAGAAAGTTTGTGGAATGACGAAACTTCTTGATGCAAGAAAACTTCGGTTTCGAATTGAGAAGACATATCCAATTCTTGATCGTCTCCCGACGGGTTTCGAGGCTGGGATTTCATCACGAGTCCCTCTGAGAAGGTGGCCAAGTCTTCGATGCTAGTTGCCGTAAATATATCGACCGCTCCAACCGGTACGCCGAGAAAATCCGAGAGCTTTTGAGCTGCTCTCACCACGCCAATGGAGTCGATTCCGTACGAAGTGAGATTCGCAGTCGAAGAAATCTTGCTGTAAGGAAAACCCGTCTGCTCCGAAACAAGCTTCTTTAAATAATCCTCGATTTCCGCGTAACTCAATTTGGTATTCGTTGGTGTGAGAATATTCCGTTTCAGCTGTGGCCGGGGGGTGTGTCCCTCCCTGCACGTGCCGGTAGTGTTGGACCGAAAGAGCGTTCGTTTCGGTATTATCGGATCCGGCACTAAATTGAGCGTCCCGTCGGTGAACTGTTTGAGGCACTCGAACCGTTTGATTTTGCCCGAAGTCGTTTTGCTGATGGTTCTCGGTTTGATGAGCTTAACGGCAGCCAAGCCAACTCCGTGCTCTTCGGCAACCGTAGCCTTGATTCGCTCTACGACTTCTCCGTTCGCCGGTTTCCCATCCTTAACCTCCGCGATAACAACCAACCCGACACGATCGGAACTTTCCGGAACCGAGATCCCTTTCGTGGACAGAATCTCCTCCGGAACGCCGATGACAGCACAGCATCCGGGGCGCAGAATATCCGACGATCCTTCCACCGTCTTTTCCACATCGGCCGAGTAAATGTTCCTCCCAGCAACAATGATCAGATCCTTGATCCGACCAGTGATGAATAGGTTCCCATCGATGACCCGGCCCAGATCGCCGGTCCGGGTGTACATTTTACCGGGTCGGGTTTCGAACACGTTTCGGAAAGTGGTTTCGCTGAGCTCCGATCTCCCCCAATACCCAATTCCGCCGCTAGGGCTACTGATCCATATCTCGCCTTCGATTTCCGGATATTTACGCTCTTCGCCACTCTGCGGATCGACGATTCTCACATCCACATCTCGATCGGCGTAATCGACATACCCGCAGCTAACCCTACCTTGCCAATCCACCAATATAGGTTTCCCTTCGCCGTACGCGCAGCTCACGAACACGCAATTCTCGGCCAATCCGTATCCTGGAGCCAACACGTACTCCGATAGCCCGTGCGGAGAAGTAAGCTCGATGAATTTCTTCAGAGTCTTCTGCCTCACCGGCTCGGCAGCCACCATTAGAAACACCATGGAAGAAAGATCGTACTTCAAAGCTCTGTTCTTCTCGAGCTCCAATCTCCGAATCATGAGTTCGAAGGCGAAATTGGGCCCCGCGCTGTGGGTCCCCTTGTAGTTGCTGATGATCTCGAGCCATAAAAGAGGGTTCTTGATGAACGTCATCGGAGAAAAAAGGACAGCTGTCCCGCCGCTGACGAGAGCAGTGAAAAGCCCGCCGATCAGCCCCATGTCATGGTACTGTGGGAGCCAGCTCACAAGCACGGTGTTCGATGTACTTTTGTATCTCCTCCTCATTAGCTTCACATTGTGGATTAGTCCGCCGTGAGTTATCATCACTCCTTTCGCATCACCGGTGGACCCCGACGTGAACTGAAGGAAGCACAAATCGTCGCCGCGAGGTGGTGTCACACCACCGATATTCGTACCGGACGAGCCTTTGGATTTCTTTATCCAAGAATCTGTGTGCAGCCACGGAAGATCGGGCCACCGCGCAGAGGTGCTGCTGCTGTTTCGTCCATTTAAATTCGAGAATTGGATTAAATTCTTGACGAACCCCGCTCGAACGGCGGAGTGGTACCCCACGGTGGAAAGAATCGCCACTGCGTTGCACGACTTAGCTATGTTCTCAATTTTCAAGAGGGCTTGTCCGCCTCTTTGGAGTGGATCGGGTGGAAGAACCGGGACCGGAAGTACTCTTGCTCGTAAACAACCGAAGAAGGCGTCGATGAATTCCAAACCGGGAACATGAATAAGAAGAACCCTATCGCCCGGTTTGATCACCGGTTTACGATTGGACAAAAGCTTTTCGGCTATGATGTCGGCATTTGCATGTAGCTCCATATACGTCCTTCGGCTCGATACCTCTCCTCCATCGTTTATCCAAGTATAAAGAATCTTGCTTCGGATAACACTATGTGTTCCCCAGTGTTTTAAATAGCAATCGAGGCTAGAGAGATCCGGAAACTCCACTCCCTCGGATTCGTCTAGCTTACGAGGCATCTTATCGCAGCTAACCGGCGTCCCAGAAAACAACCTCTGCAGAAACAAATCGAAATTATGAAAAAAAAAAAAAAAGCAAGCACGACTTTGTATGTACGTCTCTTTAATTTGATTATATGTGGCAAGAAACTCGACAGTTTTAAGTACCTTTACGTAGGGAAATTTCGGTAATGGATCATCAGACGCAAAGTGCTTGCGAATCAAAGACATGGCGTAGGATGAGTTTCTTTCTGTAAGCTCAAATGCCATTAATCCACCTATGTAGTAGGTGTTATTCTGGCCCTGAAGTTGCGTCTCTATTTTATCGTAGAAACCGTCTTTTATGTCTGAATTATATTCCAAGTTGGATTATATTATTACTCCAATTCGGAACGAAAACATAGAATTCGGGCAAGATATATCGGATTATAGAACATTTACCTTGGCTTTGAACATGAGGAAAATACTTGAAGCGGCGTTGTAGAATTGTCCGTTCGACTTCTCCTCCCATTCGTTTGACTGCATCGATAGCTAGCTGAGTCACTTGTGGGCCCGTGATGTCAGCATAATTTCCGTACGACCAGAACAGGAATACGTCAGTGTCGGAATAAAACCTCTGCATTGCTACAGGATTTCCGATTGTTTGTGGATCATCCATAAATTCCCCAAAGTAGTAAAACCCAACGGGCATGTGTTCCATCCCTTTAATCTTCATCACAGTCGTGTAGTAATCGATGGTTTGGACTTTATCGAAAAGTTCCTTTTCGAGCTCGGTGAAATCCATTATTTCGCTTTCGGGTTCCGCTACAGTGACTGATGGTGATCTATATGTCTTGCCATGCTCGAAAGGAAACGAACCCGAAACGATCATTTTATCGAATTCGAAAGTGGTGCGATCTGATCCGTTTATTTCGACGTCGACTTCGACTACGGACGAGCACCGTCTGATCGAAACTACTTGGGTGTTGCAGAGGAGTTTCAACGGCAGGGATTTGCTGATCTTCTGCCAGAAACTCATGTACCCGCCTTTGAAGCGTCGGATTTTTCCAGCCATGGATGTTCGAGTGAACTCGTGTATGTACGCGTAAGGCATATCTTGAACGAACCCATATCCGGATGCAGTATATCCGTACGCTACAGATTTAGGCACGGATTTCATTCCACGAGCCTCGAGAAATTCTGGTGTTAAATCGGAAGCGCTCTCACTCACTGCATGAACTCCGATTCGCCCTGAGTTCTTGGCCTTTTCCTGTCGATGGATTTAATCGGAAGTTGAATTTTTTTCGTCCGAAAGATTTATCGAAACTTCAAGAAATTAAATTTAATAATAAATTATAAACTCGCCTGAATTTCGAGAGTTAGTGAGATTACTGATACATAGTCATCTGCTACTTTGATGTCTTCATATTTCCCTGTTTTACTATCAATCAAGGCCAGTTTGTGGGAATCCATTTCTTCCATCTCACATCCCATTTCTTTCGATAAATGGAAAATCGTCGGGGAGCTGCTAGCGGCAAGAACTTGCCCTCCGAGATCGTAAAATCTTCCTGCAAAGTTGAAATATTTCAGTAAGTTTTGCTTATGCTGCGGAGAAATGAACAAAAAAATAAAATAAAAATTGAATCTTGATTTTTTTTTTTTTTTTGTTACCTTCAATATCTACTGATTCACACATTCCACTAACAGTGTGGTATTTCTCCAGCACGGTCACGTTTCCGTAACCGATCTTGCACAATGCGTAAGCAGCTGATAATCCGCTGGGCCCACCGCCTAAAACCGCGATTCTTGTGTTCAACGACCAGCATGGATGCAGCTTCGAGAACTGATCTTCGATTGATTTCTCGGTCTCCATCTCGGGTAAGTACTCTCTACTCGCACCACCTTGCGTGAAATTTAACCGAAGAATCTATACATAGAAATATTTGAGGAAGGTGATGATATGATATATCAATATTATAAGCTTATTAGCATCTACGAAGACCTGTTATTTATTACATTACAACACAACTGAATTATAGTTAATTAACTAACTAATCAAAAGAAGGTGACTTTGGTTTACCTCAGAATGCCAAGTGGCAGCCAGAAAGCATTACTTTGTCATACTGCTGATCTCAATATCGAATTTTCATACTGAAGATTCTTTTTTATAGTCCGACGGGTACATGACAAATTTCTCTAAAAACTTCGATTAATCCGAGAGTTTACCTTAATCCCTGTCTGTAGTTAGGAGATATTCCATTTTGATGCTTCCTAGGGAGTTTGTTTTGTGACGTCATCGTCACACACGGCAGTCGGTTATTGGAGAATCTCATTGTTAATTATTTGATTATTATAAATACTATAATTAAAAGTGATAATTATTTTTGGATTGTGTTGTGTGTGGGCGTTACCAACAATAAGAAACCTTAGTTTTTAATTAGGCAATTTTAATTTATGACATATGGAGGAAACCAGCAGCTGTAGTTTCCGGTGGCCGAGGACCGAAACCATCATTTTTCATCTCGGGACGTAATTTTTTACTTCGAATTCAACGTATTTTAACGATAGCATTGTAAAAACAGATTTTACGGACAATCCAGATTCGGGAAAAAATAAATAAAAAATCATCGTGTTTTGCAGCTCGTTTGCAACAAGGTTTTACTGTGGGAATATACCTTGTTACCTTCATCCAGCTCATTGGTATTGCCTAGTTGCTGTTAGAATTGGACCTTGCATCTTTTAATTCATAATATTTATTATAAATACACAAAATAATACCAACTCTACAATTTATTATGCATACAAAATTCTACAAGCAAACATATAAAAACCAATACAAAGTAAAATAATTTTTTTTTTTAAACACAAGTATATTCCTTTTGAGCCAATTAAGAATTGCGTTCAACAAAGTCAACTTCCACATGTAATGGGAGAAATATTGGTTCAGTAGATGAAGGTCTAGCGGTTGGAGCAAGTGAATTTGTGACCGTTGATCAAGATTCAAATCCTATTAACAATAGTCGCTAGATCGAACTTGTCACGTATAGTTAGCCTAATGTAGTTTAGGTTTCTCGTATAGTTTACAAACTATTATACTAGAGTATAGGAATATTGGAATAGTGTCAATTGAAATTTTTTATTTATTTATTTTGGTCTTTTTAAATACAGTAAGCTTTCAATTCGGGAGTTTGAATTTCTCAACTTATAAGCTAAAAATGAATGGGTTGTTAAATTATGGGCTAATTAATATTTAATCACTACCTTCTTCCTACTAATCACGGCATAAAATGAGAATAATGAATCATTAATTAATTAAATACATACAAAAAAAATACATGAGCACCATCGCCGGAAAACGGTTACAGCATGAGATCTGATCTCGCCGGCAACCTCTTGAAGAAATTCGTCGACACAAACGGAACTTTACCCCTGAGCTTAGGGTGCCTCAGCACGTACAGCCCCAAAACCAGCACCACTATCTGAAACGGCGTCGTGTACATCACAACCGCCGCAAAAAGGCAGAACGCCGCGAACAATGCCGATGCCCGTGGATCTCTCCAGCTCATCAGAGACTCAAATCTCTCCCCCTGCACCGCTAGATCTCCGACCACCGTCTGGATCTTCCCGCCGATACTCCTCAGCCGGTCGTACCTCATCCGCACCACGTCCGGCGGTCTCGAGGTCGGGAAAGTGTCGAATTCCTCATCCAGTTCGTCGCCGCCCACTGCGTCGGCGTGGGAAAGACGGATGTCCATGTGCGGCGGGTGCCTAGGTTTCCGCCTGTAGTTCCAGACCGCGATGAAGAAGAGGTACAGAAACAGGGTTGGGAAAATCAATTCGGGGTAGAGAACTAAAATCACGAGGAGCACGTGAATCAGAACGGTGGTGAGAGGGTTCCTCCAATGGCGGATCTGATCGAACCACCTCGCGACGGCGGCCGCGCCGCCGACGACGCTCATCACCCTCACGAAATTAGCTTTCGCCTTCCTCACGCTCCAGATGTGAGATCCGGCGTCCACCATGTACTCGACCGCCTCCTTCTTCAGCGGCGGCTCCGATCTCCCCAGCCGCGCCGCCACTATCTGAACGGCCTGATACCTCAAAGCTTCCAGCTGCGCCACCGAGAGCGGGTGAACATAGTGCATCTTCGGGAGCAACGGATGCGTGTACTTCTGCAGCAAATTGAGGTACGACGCGCACGAAAACCTAACAGCCAATTGAATCTCCCCCATCTTCTTCACCCCCGAGGGTTTCAGCACAACCAGAGGGTACGAGTGCGTGTAAACACGCTCCGTCTCAAGTGTGGATAACCTAATCCTCACCTTCCCTATGCTGCAATCCTTCCCACCTTGAAGATGGCCGTTGTCAAAAACTCCCACAGTGATCACAGTACAAGGATCAAGCACCTCCCATGTATACTGCTCGTTCCATTTCGGCGAACCACTGTCGATTATAGTCCTCGTTCGAATCCATTTCGGCCCGTATTTAGCCACGCAGTAAGCATCAGTGGTCCCTCGCCCGTCTTTCGTTTTCATCGGTGACAGCCCTGTCGCACTAATAATCCCCACCTCGAGAACTCCAATGCTCGGTTTCCACAGCAGCTTGGAGCTCGGTCTGTAATCGCTGCTGTAATAAATCGACTCGTCCATCACATGGTAGCCACCATCCAAGCTAATCCGTAAATGAATCTTGCTTGAAAATTTAGCCTCCTTTTTCGTCGTTGTTCCCTCAACATACGCATGCTTCTCGAGATTGTGCCACTTAGCCAGCACAGGCTTGTTGTCCAGCCTTTTGGCGAAACTGCTCAACGACATCACGCACCGCCCCAATACCTCGTCCTTATTGGGCCCCACTCGATCCTCTATCGTTAAAATCAATGGCTCATCGAACGGCTCTGCAGCAACGAAGACCAAATCCTCGTTCCAAGTGGGGTCCACGCTTCTCACCGGAGATACTCGAGTTCTCAAAGCCTGACTTCCGAGAATGCCCTTCACATAAATCTCAGGTGGTCTACTTCTATCACTTGGAAGCAAATCTTGGCATTGAATGACATTGACTCTGAGATACCATAGCCGAGGAGAAAGATACACCTTCCCTCGAATATTCGAAACCCCTTCACTACCAATGGTGGCTGCATCGGAATGCCATGCATCGGAAAAAGCTTCATCCGCCTGAGTTCCTCTCCAGAGAGCAAGCATGATTTCTCCATTGTTGAGCTTGTCACCTCTCTTGTCTTCAAGCTTGTACCATTGTGGGGCCAAGGGGCTATCGGGCGGGACCCGTCTCGGGACATCTGCGAGGTCGAAGAAAACCCTACCGATGAAATCATCCATTACGACATCCTTATCCTTTACAACCACTTCGACATACGAAGCTTGGAGCTGGTCCTGAGAAAAAGCGTAGACGAGATTCCATTGTGGGTTGGATTTCTTTTCGAAATGCTTGGTTACTCCTTTGTAGTTACCGAGCCTGACTTCTACGTAGGGATGGCATGTGCCTGTGATGTCCTTTACAGGCAGCTCTTTTGCTTTGACAACACGAACGTATAAGTATTCCATCTGCTCGACTAGGTCGTAGGCGCAATTGACTTTATCACCCCCGGTGATCACACCTGAGCCGGCAATCTTGGGGGCTGTTTGCTTCAGAGCGAACTCTTCTGGCACTGGATACTTCTGCATTTTTTTTTTAATTTCTTTTTTATCTCAGATGTCGAAACTACAGAAAAGCGTCGATTGAAATCAGAATTCTGGTGCTTTTTTGATGGTATCACTGTTCTTATGTGATTTTCTTCTTCTTTTTTGCTATTTTAATAAGTATGTAAGCATTGATGGGAGTTGTTTTGAGTTGCTGCAACTATCTTGGAAAACCAGTGAAGACTTACATCACTAGGGAAAATAATCAAGACTAAAGAATAAAGAGTTGGTATATATATATATATATATATATATGAAACACGCATTTGGAGTGTGATGTGAGTAAATCTTTGCAAAATGCAGTGTGATCCAAACCAAATAAAACCTAATCACTCTCTTTCTCACAGTACATAGATTTTGTTTGTTGTAGCAAATAAATTCTCACATGCAACGATTTCAATTTTCTTTTCTTTTAGATTTCGATTGACTGCTTCTCAACCCTTTTTCTTCTTATTGTTTTTTTAATTTTCAGAGTTAAAAGAATAGAAAGGTTGAGGAAGTTACAATTAAAATAACATTACGGTACCAGAATGTGGTCGAAAATCAAACAAAACTACTTGCTATTCGATTCGAGATTGTTCATTAATAGTTCATTTAAGCTCGACTTTTAAATATAACAAACTAAACTTGAACTCGATTTTTTTCTTCGATAAACTATGAAGATCGAGCTTGATATACCAAACCATCTGGTTGTTTTAACCCCACAGCAGAAAGAATTCACAAATAATTGAGTGTTGGTCCCGCGTAATTGATTGAATAATTCAGTTCTAAAAAGTTAGGAGACTGAAAATAAAATTCAGATATACTTACTGCAGAATACTTTTTCAGCATTCAGGTTATTCCTGTATGATTGTCCTTCATATAACAAGTATGACATCATGGAATCTTGAATTTTTCCTTTGAAGCTAGAACTTTTTCACTTGGACAGTTTCGCCCTTCCTCTTTCCGGACTCGAGCATTGCATCCAAAACAGCAACATCTCTAGCACCTTCCAGAAATGAAATACGAGGCTCAACCTCGTACCTGCCATCCTTCTGTACAGAGAGCCGATGAAAAATGAAAATGAAATAAGACATTTCAATGGAAGGGAAAAAAAAAGTCATCGGTATTAATTTCTTCACAAAGAGTAGGAGTTTTATTTAATCACTCGTACTTTTAGAGTCGCCACTGAAATATCTGAAAGAAATGTTTTAAGCTCCTCAGTCACGCCACTGAATGGGTAAAACCAGCTTTTTGTTTGGCCATCAGCCGTGAATAGAACAACCTATGATCGTATCAAGATACGTTCAGAATAAATAGTAAGAGATTACCAAAAAAAATAAAATAAAAATTATTTACAGTGTAACCATGCTTCCCATCTTTGTTTCCTCGCTCAACTTGTAATGTTCCCTTTAAGCCAACCATTCTCCACAAAACCTACGAGCCGAATGGTATATACATTATCAAACAGAAGTCATTCCAAGAAAGTGGGAAAAGGTGTTAAGAATACTAAATATGTAGGACTTGATACCTTGGGAGATCTAGATGATACTACCATCACGAAAACTCCAGAACTGCCATCCTCCAGTTGACTAAAGGCACGACGGAAAAAGAAAAACAAGAAAAAATATTGATTTTGAAATGAGTCCTAATTATAAATTGCTCAAGGATTATTTCAGTCCATCAAACCTTACATTGTTGAGGAGATATGATCGGGGGGAGGCAAACTCGTATCAACATGAGAGGTAATAGCCGACACTGAAATTATCTCACTTCCAGCCCAGCTTGAGTATTGACCAGAGTGTATAAAAGTCGCATACCCGGATGTAAGCATATATTAACTAAACATACAA